>JASVEL010013535.1:0-49995 GCA_032618575.1 Nicotiana noctiflora
AGCGTGCCAGATCGGATCAGGGCTTGTCACATGAGGCTGATTATGTTGATCCAGCCACATACCAGCGAGGTCGTGGTATTCCACAACCTGCTGGTGCCAGACGACCTGCTGCCCGACGACCGGGTGCTGCCCGGCGACCTTGTGCTGCTCGAGGACGTGGTGTCCAGCAGGATGCTCCCGATGAGGCCGGTGATGCTCCCGGTGATGAGACGGACATTCCGTCTTACAACCTTGGTATATACGACACTGCAGGCCCTTCACAGATGACCCCACATGGTCCATTATTGATCACAGGCTCTGATTTTCAAGCAGCGGATTGGGGTGCATACTACCCTGGCCCATCTACCACATCTGAGGGTGCACCGGCCAGGGATATATCGAGTGGCCGCCGGCTGAGTTTTGGGAGCTCTTCGCATGCTCAGGTATGAGTTTATTACTTCTGAATATGAAATTTCTTTTAACTATAACTTATTTTATTTATTACATTATAATAATCTCCTTGTTCGGGCTTCAGTTGACGATGCGGCAGATGACTACATACAGGATCCAGACGCTATGATGGTAAGATAATAAAACTATTAATTATAAATTATTATGTGCTTTTATAAACTAATTTTTACTTTATTATGTAGTATTCTGCTGGACCTGACAGCACGACTGCTGCATGTCATCCCTGAGCCACATCCAGCTATTAGGAGGAAATTCGATGATGATGATCCCGATAGCGTACCTGGACGGGCGGGGATGCGCCTGAGGCCGACGGCTGCTTTGAAGCACACACATTGCGGGACACATACAAGATAGTTACTTTTTATCTTGTATATGTTGTAAATAATATTTTTTGTAAAAACAATATTTAATTAAATATATCTATTAAATTTTTTAGTTCATCATTTATTTTATTATTTCGTTTTTTAGTTCATCATTTATTTTATTATTTCATTTATTGTTTCGTATTTAATTATTTCGTCTATTAATACATAATATTTAACTTAAACTTAAATTATTAGAACACAAACATAACTTAATAAGAATGACAAACATACAAATGAACTAAACACATAGTAGGAATTATTTATTCCACACTTCTATTTACTCTACGTTCTAACCACTTAAATTGTTCAAGCAATTGTTGTTTAATATGACACTTAGCGGGCAATATAAAAAAGTTCTTATAATTCGCTCGGGGTGGTGAGAAATGATGTAGAATTTAGGCCCGGGTGGTGAGAAATGCTGTAGAATTTAGGCCAGGGTGGTTATACAATGCCACCTATTTAGGCGTTGTACTGTTTAGTGAATCAAGAACATACAACGCCTGAATAGATGGCGTTGTACATAAACTTCATTATACAACGCCACTTATTGTGGCGTTGTACACTAACGGAGCCGTTACCGTTAGTATACAATGCCACATAAAGTGGCGTTGTATATACATATATCACTTTTTTTTTAAAACATAGAAACGTTCTTTTTTTTAAAATTTAACAACACTTTGGTTCCGGATTCCAATTACCTCTTCACCTTTCTTTATTGGCTAAAATCACTTTTATGAATGTCTGTCACCGTCCCCACACGGCAAACAGATAATGACTGGTGAGTACTTGTCACGACCCGGATTTTCCCCCAACATCGAGATCGTGATGGCGCCTACTCGTGGTAGCTAGGCAAGCTACTGTATTCATAATATCCTGTTTTTAAAATAATTTTAATTAAATAAATACGGAATACTTTATCGAAATAGAAATAACAAATTACAAGATGAAAATCATACTGAAATCCTCTACCCAAGACGTGGAGTCACCAACTCACGAACTACTACTGAATACTACACATAAGAGTTTGAAAGAAATATAACATAATTATGTTTGTCTCGGAACAAAGAGACTACAGCTAGTAACATAAATCAAGAGAGAGACGCCGGGTCATGCGGATGCCTGCAAGGCTACCTCGAAGTCTCAATAGTCGAAATACCTACAATCGTGCTACTGCCGCTGCTACTGTCCGTAACTTGTATCTGTGCAAAAGAGTGCAGAGTGTAGTATCAACATAACTGATCCCATGTGCGGGTAACTGCCTAGCCTATCCTAGCAAAGTAGTGACGAGGCTAGGACCAGACACCCACATAAACCTGTACAGTTGGAATACATATATATATACAAAATATTTATAAGGAAAGACTTTGCTCTGAAATAATAGTCAATAACTCGTGATATCCAGAATAATATAATCAACAGAATAAATCTTACTTTCATGTCTCAATTCCTTTCTCATTTCATCTCTCGTGGTAGGCGTACCACCCGCTCCCAACTATCACAGTAATTACATCTCTGTGGTAGGCGTACCACCCGCTCCCAAATATATCAATAGGCTACCGGCAACTATGGCCAATGCCAAGATTTAAATCACTTCGTGGTCGGCGTGCCACACGATCCCATTTCTTATTATATAAGTGGTCGGCGCGCCACACGATCCCAATTCATAAATATATAAGTGGTCGGCGCGCCACACGATCCCAATTCATAAATATATAAGTGGTCGGCGCGCCACACGATCCCAATTCATAAATATATAAGTGGTCGGCGCGCCACACGATCCCAATTCATAAATATATAAGTGGTCGGTGCGCCACACGATCCCAATTCATAAATATATATATTACCGGCATTTAGCCAATAATCTCTATATCAACAATATTGATAATTACCGGTTCTAAACCAATAATTGATAATAATTTCAACAATTTATCTTCGTTACCGGTATAACACCAATAACTCTTAATCAACAATTTATTCATAACTAAATTTCTATTCCTTCAAGCTAGGATAGAACAAACACTTACCTCGAAAGTTCACGAACGATTCAATCCGTAGCAATCCTTTTTCTTTCGAACTTGACTCCAATCCAACCGTATCTATACACAATTGATTTCATATCATCAATTCTACTTAACAAACTAGTTCATATTGCTAAATATGATTTTTACAACATTCTACCCGGAATAGTAAAAATCGACCCCGAGCCCACATAATCGAAACTCAAGTTTCGAACCAAAATAAGTTCACCCAATCCTCCATGAGTTCAAATATACAATTTGTTCTTAAGTTCGACTCCAAAACGAGGTCTAGATCGCAAATTCTTTGAAAACCCTTACTATACTCAATTCTCAATTTTTCTACCCATTTACACCTAATTAGGCTTAGGAATTCAAATAATATTGATGGAAAATGAAGAAAACGAGTTAAGAATCACTTACCCAAGAAGTTTGATGAAGAATCGCTCAAAAATCGCCCAAGGAGCTGTGGAGAAGAGAGTTGAACAGAAATGGGATTTTTATCCCGTTTCTGTTTTGTTTGGGATTAAATTCACTGGGCAGCGATTTTGTTCTACGCGATCGCGTGAACTAGGTCGCGATCGCGGAAGGCAAATATTCAACACTACGCGATCGCGTGGTCAGTGTTGCGATCGCGTAGAAGAATTTCGCTGGGGTGGCTTATTTGTACTACGCGATCGCGTGAACAGGGTCGCGATCGCGTTGAAGGAGAACGGAAGGCAACGCGATCGCGTGCAGACGGCTGCGATCGCGTT
This sequence comes from Nicotiana noctiflora, assembly GCA_032618575.1. Taxonomy (NCBI): domain Eukaryota; kingdom Viridiplantae; phylum Streptophyta; class Magnoliopsida; order Solanales; family Solanaceae; genus Nicotiana; species Nicotiana noctiflora. The sequence goes on from JASVEL010013535.1 coordinate 3,586, forward strand.
GAAGAAGGACAGAAAACTTCGCGATCGCGTGCAGACAGCTGCGATCGCGTTGAGTAATTTGACAAGGCGGTGCGATCGCGTGTACAAGGCCGCGATCGCGTAGAGTAAAATGTCTGTGTAAAAATTGCAGAAAATCTGCCAGTTTTCTAAGTCCAAAAACACCCCGAACCACCTCTGAAACACTCCCGAGCCCTCGGGGCTCCAAACCAAATATGCACACTAACTCAAAAATATCATACGAACTTGCTCGCGCGATCAAATCGCTAAAATAACATCAAAATCAATGAATTGAGCCTTAAAACTCAAGAATTCTTTAAAATTTCATAATTTCCAAAATTAAGGCCGAAACACGTCAAACGACGTCCGTTTTCAACCAAACTTTACAGGAAGCGCTTAACTAATATATATGAACTATACCGGGCGTCGGAACCAAAATACGAGCCCGATACCAGTACTTTTTAATCAAAATTCAGTTTCATTTTCCTTAAACATTTTCAGAAAACAATTTAACAGAAAAATTCTTTTACCGGGTTCTAGACCTCGGATTTCAATTCCGGACATATGCCCAAGTTCCATATTTTTCTACGGATTTTCTGAGACAGTCAAATCACGGATCCGGGTCTGTTTACCAAAAATGTTGACCAAAGTCAACCATATCAATATTAATATCAAAATTCTTCAACTTTTTCACATATTTCACATATTTCAACATAAATATTTTCCAGCTTTGTGCCCGGACTGTGCACGCAAATCGAGGCAACTATAAATGAGGTTTTCAAGACCTCAAAAGCTCGGAATGATTAATAAAACAAGTGATGACCCTTTGGGTCGTCACAGTACTACTGTTCAAATTAAACCACTTTAACCATCACCAAATGATAGAGATGCATGCTGAAGTTTCTGGTTCACTTGGTGCATATACACAAGTAAATTAGTCTAGTTGTTAACAACTATTCCGCTCAAAAAGTGTTCCCTTTTTAGAACCGGATATACTATTATAGTGACATATAAAGTGAGCCGAAAATCATGAGGCCTCAAGTTCTAATTTTAACAAAAACAAAAAAATATAGTAGGTGATTTTTATTATAAAATAATAAAAGAACAAGAATAATAATGTAGAAAGAGAGAAAGAAAATTCTTATTGAATTTTGGAATGAATTATAATGGAATAAAACCCTTTATTTATAGGGAGAGGGTGACTTAGCCACCAAATAATAAATCCAGAATCTCTTTAAATATAGACATTCACCATAAATAGAACTCTATTTATAACACTCCCCCTTGAATGTCTATTCAACATATAATGTGCATCGTTAAAACCTTAACTAAAATAAAACTCAATAGGAAAAAAATTCTAGAAAGGAAAAACAGTAAACATGTTTAGAAGTGCGTCTTTTGGTTGCATCTTTAAAAACCTTGCAAGGAAAATCCAGTGGGACAAAACCTTGTAAGAAAAAAAGAGTACAACGCGTATTAATTCCCCCTGATGAGAGCATCAATTTACATCCTTGAGCATTTGCATTCCAATCTTGTGCACTAGCTTCTTGAAGGTTGACGTCGACAAAGATTTTATATCATTTTTAATGTACTTTCGTAATGACATAACATAGAGATCTCTTCATACATATATTCAGATACATGAATCTCTCATGAGACTTTTTGAAGTGTTATGTCATGTGATCTTTTTGATCATTTGCCTTCTTTATTATGATCTTTTTGATCATTTTCTCATCTTCTTTGTCAACAAGTTTATTTGAAATCGATTTGTCTATATGATTTAAGTGTACCATAGACTTTGTCCTTCTAGGACTTATTATAATAGGATAATAATAATTTGCAGTGAGAATATAGTTACTTTCTTTAGGTTAACAAATGTGTCTGGCATACTTTGCAATATATTACAAATGAATTATCCTTTTATGAACTTCAAGTTCATATTATTTTGTTCGAGGATCTATATGAATAAATGATAATTCATTCCATGTAACTTTTTCTCAACTGTTTATCATGTCTCCCCTTCATGTTAGAAAACTAACTTGTTTACTCAACTTTAAGTACCCATCTTTGTGTGTTATGGTATTAATCAAAATATACATCGCGCATCAATGATAATAAGATGGAATTATTTGGTTCTTGGCCTTGAACCACTTGTGAGGAGAAAAATAATATATACATACATATATATATATATATATATATATACATACATACATATATATATATATATATATATATATATATATATATATATATATATATATATATATATAGAAATTTTATTTTCATAAGCAATAATTTAGCTATTAAGTGAATGCACTAATAAATTATTTTGCTAAACCAGCTGTGATGTAGACCAACTTCTCAAGATGAACTTCTTGAATAGAAAATCTGGAATATGCTCTAAATTAAATTATTGAGCAAGCTACCTCGCAAACACTATGTAGAGAGTTAATAATAATCGCACATGCAACCATCTCATAGATGTATCTTATGTGGTATACATGGCAGGTGAATGGGCTCATATTCACCTTTGATATTTCCAACATTCGTGGGATTCAATCTCAATATTAATTGGTCTATTAATTAACAAGAACAAGCAATGTAAGAGAATTCGTAAAAAACTTTCTAGTTCTTTAATATTTACCCATGTGAATTCTCTTTTATTTTTACACATCATACTTAAATTGATATGGCTAAACCAATTATGCAACTGAATAAATTATCAATATTGATAAACTTCAGATTTACACCATGACGTATGCAATTATCAATAAACTTCAAGTTTATTATGATATGAGTTTTTATACCAATAAACATCCATTTTATTGTGGTATTCGTTTATTTGTGTAGTACAAACTAGAGAAAAGTGAGTAATTTTTCACATACATATTACCCCGCTACAATTTGTAGTAATATAAGATATTAAATCTTTCCTTTATTTATAGTCTCAATATAATCAATCGTTTTCGCGTATACTTTGGAAACTGAATAAGTTTCTTTGAGACTTACTACAATACAATATCATATTGGTAATTAATCGTGTTTCTCCAAAATAGTAATAATTGGCTCTTTCGGAGCTCTCAATTAATTTGGTACTACCACATATTCATCAGCATTCATGTGGTGAATATCCCTTTTAAACAGAAAGTTATACCATTATGTCATGGTCAAAATAATATGCAAGATCTGTTTCTTCCATTACTGTTAACTTTTAATAATCACAATGCCAAAATATTTTGGTGTACAATAAGTACGTGACCAATGACCATTCATGCCATAATAATGACATTATTTTCTTATATCATCTCAAACCTCCTTCTAGAGGTGAGTGTAGTATATTTACTACCACTAGCACGTTCATATTCTTTCAAGAATGAATATGTATTCATAAATCAGATGTTGTCACATTCACATCATGAATGGACTATAATCATCTATATATGCTTAATAAAATATCATTTCAAATCGATGACAAATATTACTTTCACACAGTGAAAGATTATTTCGAGAATTCTTATTGTTATCATTATCACAATGATGATGTTTCGTGTATTGTCACGTCCACATCCATTGATACCTTCATGGTAATAATTTTTATTTTATTTCAGACTTATCGCATACTGCTATCACATTCTTTTAAAGGAATGAGAATGAAGCAAATTCAATGGGACGGATTTTCAATAGTTTGCCCACAATCATACATGAATTTGATTATGACAAGGCATGTAAATTTTAGCACTTCAGGTGGTTGTAATTTCTTAAACTCTATTAGAGTTATAGTCAAACTTTGTTGTCTTTGCTTGTATATAAAATCAAAGTATAGAATAAAAGAGAAAACGGTAAAATACTTACCTTAAATCCAAAATTTAATCATGAAGGAAGTCCATGGAATAATTGACAATCATTGTGCTCAATCCCAAAGCTTCTACTCAATTGGTTAGAGTCGCGTGCTGATAACGTGTTATAAAATAATAAAAGAATAAGAACAATATTGCAGAGAAAGAGATAGGGAATTCTTATTGAATTTTGGTATGAATTACAATGGAATAGAACTCTCTATTTATAGGGAGAGAGTGACTTAGTCACCAAGTAATAAACTCAGAATCTCTTTAAATATAAATATTCACCGTAAATAGAACTATATTTATAACAATTCTTCTAATATGCGTTAATGTTGTTCGACGTAGTTATTACCTTGTATATTTACTTGATGAAATAATCGAGGTGGGGTCAGGCTAACATGGACATGCAGTCAAAAATAATGTAAATGGTTTGCCGCCACCACCACCATAGAAAAGTGGTACTAAAAGTTTAAGGAGCAAAATTTTTTGGAATCGTATTATTTGTGTGACTATAAAAATTTCTCATCAATGATAAAATAATTAAAATAAAAACTTAAAATTAATTTATCTTCATATATAAAAATATATCATTCATTTTTAGATGAACTAATAAAAAATATATAGTTAAAATTGTCTCTTAGTTTCGTTCAAATTGAGACTCAGAGAGTAGCGGATAACCTATGAAATAGTGGATGTGCATGCATTAGTTCGCTCCAACACCTCTGTTACAAAAAAATTGTAAGTGGCGCTTGAATTTCTGACTTTTTGTCTATGACTAGGTTCATCGCCCCATGTATAATTAAATCAAATTGCTTTAAGTCGTCCTAATTTTTCTTCTCTTTCTAGAAAATTAGCGACCAATTAAAAAGAGAAATATGTCAAAAGATGTAGCTTAAAGTAATAATATAAAATAAAAAAATAAATAAGAATGTATGGAACAAGAGATAAGAGATTTTTATTTCTTTCATATATTCAAGTGTGTTACAAAATTTATTTCTAGTACTACATAGAGGTATACCAAAAGAATTTCATAAATATGTCATTGAGCATTTGAGACCATGGTGGATGATCATGGGAGAGGCGTGAGAGTTAAAACCATAACTCCATAAGTATTAGAGTAGTGGGAGTTACGGAGATAATGGAGAAAAATAGTGGGTATTACTGATTTGGTGGTTATGAACATCCACTATAATTATATTTTATAACACTCCCCCTTGAATGTCCATAAATGTGCCTCGTTAAAACCTTATGGAAAAAATCCGTGGTAAAAAATCTTAGTGAAGGAAAAAGAGCACGCATATCTTGTAATACGCATTATTTTCTACCTCGTTAAAAACTTTGCTAGAAAAATCCAGTGGAACAAAACCTCAACTAAAAAAAGAAGAGTGCAACGCGTATCTTACTCCCCCCCCCGAAGTAAACATCAATTTACTTTTCAGAAATAACACATTCCAATCCTGTATACCAGCTTCTCAAATCCTGGGATTGGTAATGATTCATTGAACAAATCCACCAAATTATAAATCAAATAAATTTGTTGAACGTCTATATCACTAATATGTCGAAGATCATATTTGAAAAGAACTTTGGTGAAATGCGCTTTATTTTATTGCGTTCAATATATCCTTCTTCCAATTGAGATAAGCAAATAACATTTTCTTCAGTATTATTGGAATCTTCTCCTAGAAAAAACCACATGTATGTTGTGTGTTGAGTCTTTTATTTTATTAGTTGTTTATCTTGGCATGATTTGAATAAGTATCAACAATTAACGCTTGTAAAATGATAATATGGCAGTACTCTCACATGCCACAAATTGTTTGAAGAACGAACTTCAGGAAAATGCCTGCATTTGCTTAAGCAATAAAATTTTGGTAATATTTGTTAGAATAAACAAATCAACGTCAAGTATTCCTTTTGAAATATAATGCTAATTGTATTCCAACATCTCCACATATGAATAAAATTATATCTCGCTAGCATATTGTTATACTCATGGCTGTAGCCAGATATATTAGGGCACCAATTGCACTAGACACAAAAATAAATCATGTACGTCGTGATCGCTCTAATCTACATAAGGATTTGCCAAAACTTTATTTAATAAATTTCTAGGGAATATTAATATGCTTTCGAATAATTTAAATCATTCAAGGATTTTCATTAGATGCATATCAAATGTATTGTTAGATCAAAATTTGAAATGACTCCATTTGCCACAGGAGAACATGTCCCCATATAACTAATTCCAGCATATATACAAAAATCTTGTGTCACAAGTCGTCTTTATGTCTATCGACTTGAATTTTCATCTCATTTTTTTCACACTGGACTATCCGTCATATTTCATATTTTTCAATTTAAGTCAATTTTTATTGTGTATTTTTTATTTGGCTAATTATTTATCTGTCCAATTCCATGACAGATTTGAGCTCAAGATCCTCATTAGTATTAATAATATTGAGAGCTACATAACATTATATTAACAATATTATTAACAATCATTTTACATCGGTTTCATCATTACTCAATAATGACATAACTTTCGAGATCTCATTATTTTCAGGTATCTGAGCCTCTCCCTTAAGGTCTTATAAAGTATTATGTCATGGTACTCTTATAAAGCATGTGCCTCGTTAGTTTGACCATCTTGAACATTTGCTTCTCTCCTTCTTCAAGGAGTTTTATCTTTGAAATTGATTAGTCTATTGCGCTTCATGCATTCCATAGACTATGTCCATCATGGACTTTATTCTATTTAGAGCATTAGTAGCTGAAATATGATATTTAGTTTTGGGTTAGCAAATGCGCACGATAATATTTTGCAGATGAATTATCACTTGAATTTCAAGTTCTATTTTCTTGTACGAGGATCTAAGTGTACTTATAATAATTCATTCCATGTATTACTTTTTTTAGCTGCTCATTTTCTCGCCCTAATGTTGGGATCACTAACACATATTGATAATAGGTGAATTTGACTATAATCACGCCTTAAATAATCACCTTCTTATGTTGTTTTGATGATAAATATGATAACAAAATGCTCTTATTAGTGCTTTTCATGATTTGTAGGTGATATATGTCTAAGGAAGGTTAAGGAGCAATTTTGGAGTCAAAATTAGAGAAAAGAGGCCAAATGTGTAAATTCTCATTGAAGCCACGCCATACCAGCCCTCAAGATTCAGAACAGTGGTTTGGCCGCGATTCTACCGCGACCGCGGCAGAACCGCGGTGGAAGGTAGTCTTATAACCTCAGAGACTCAGAGAGGGTGATTGGCCATGTTCTACCGCGATCGCGGCAGAATCGCGGCAGGCACAGAAACTTCAGGGGTCAAAGTGTCAAATACGGAATTTTTAGATCTAAACCCTATTTAAAATATTAGACTTCGCCCAAATGAGGCATATATTAATTTTTAGAGTATATTGGTAAGGGAAATGATTGTGAGAGAATGCTCCAAACATCTTTCTTATTTTCTTTTGATTTTTACGATAAATTATATCTTAGTTTATTTTTCCATAGCCATGAGTAGCTAAATTTCTTGTCTAAGGTTTTGATGGAACCTATTGGGTAATGAATTTCTTGTTTATGTGAATGCAAATTGCTAGTTTAATCTCTATTTGTTCAACTTCGTATTTTTTTGTGATGGGGAGAATGTATCATAACTTGTTGGCTAGATGCGTACAAGTGTTGTTGTATATTAAATAATACACTTCATACCAAATTTCTATTTAATGTTTTGTTCTCATAACCAATGGTTTAACTATAATTGGAGGCATGCAATTTTTACTAAACCAACTTGAATTTAAACCGGCATTATCATCACAATTTACATTCTGGAATTGTGCTCTAATAATTTGAGCAAGCAGCCTTGCAAAATCCAAATTGCAAGTTGATAACAATGAACATGTGACCATATAATAGATGTGTATATTAAAATTATATAATAGTAAACGGTCCATATTGCATGTGACTATACCCATATATATTTCACCTTTTATTTATTCCATAAATCAAGAAATTGAATCACAACCTTAATTGGTATATCATGAGAATAAGCAACACAATAGAATTCTTGAAAAATCTTATATTTCTTCAATGTATACCAATGTGAATTATCAATCAATTTTTACATCATAATTGAACCGGGATAGCCAATCGGTCATGCCAGCTAATATTTTTTCCAGCAAACATCTAATTTAATATGGCACGTGATATCATCCTTATGCTTACATTTGTGCAGTACAAATAAAAAAAAAACTGGATAAACTTTTATATTTACCCAGTGTGATTATAGTAATATGAAGGTATTCAATATTCCTTTCATTATAGTCCCAAATGACAACCACTTTGGCTAATATGTTTAAAACTCAAAAAAAAAAAATTGAGACTTACTATAATATTAATATCATGAACAATTTCATTCATCCGGATAGTAACCAATTAAATCTTTTAGAGCTTTTAATTAATTTTATACTACATGATTTTTTGTCACACAATCTATATGGTGAATGTCTCATTCGCAGAAAAATTATATCATAGTAATTATCATAGTCAAAATCACATAAGCAAAATCAGTTCTTTCTTTATTTTTTTCTTTAATAACTTTTTACAAGGCACCACAAAACATTTTTGGCGTACCACGTATATGCGACCAATGACATAGTCATGTAACCACGTTGTAAATTCGTTATCTTTATTTCTTTCAAACCTTCTTAGAGGTGAGTTGTGGTATTTATCCAACCATACATAAGTACGTTATTATGCATAATCTTTACCAAATGAAGTATATTTCACATTTACTTTCAGGAATGTGTCCGCAGTTACAATGCTTATCACAAGTCACATTTTCAAGTAATAGACTATAATCATATGTGTGTGTCTCGTATTAACAGACCATATCGATACATATTTCCTTCACCTTTGAATTATTATTTTAAGAACTCTTATTCTTCTCTTTTTTACAATTACCATAATAATGACTATTATTTTGATTTTTGGCACGGTCATGTTCATCGGTCAACCACTTATCTTTATTTAGACTTATTATGCACCGTTATCACATACACTGGAAGAATAAAGCAAATTAAGTGGGACAAACTTCATGTTTTTTTATGAAAAATACATTATTTTTATTAGTCATTATTAGATCATCAATATGGTGCATTGGGACTCAAACCCAAGGCCTTACCCATATAAACGCATGTTAGATCATAATGTATTGAGACTCGGACCCAGCGTCTTATTATCTTGGTGCACCGAGACTGAAATTTGGTGTCGTACCCTCAAGGTGCGATTGGACTTGAACCCACTATCGTACCCTCAACCAATAGCATAATAGGCCAAAGTGCAACTAAAATTCACCTTTGAGCCTTTAAAAATTTATCACTTTAAAAAATACATGGATAAATTCTAAGTTTATAACGTTGCAGTTTTCTATATCAACATTTAATATGTTGGTTAAAAACACAAGAATAATTTAAATATCATAGTATATATGAACGAAAACTTATGCATACTACACAAGTATGAAGAAAAAGAAAAACTCTGAATAAGTAGTAGCACCAAAATTACTAAACAGAAACTTATAGCTTCTAAGATTTCACTAAAATTTTGATTTTTGTTTAGGAGACAATTGTGTTCGTTACTACGTAGACAGGAGTAAAACTTCACCCATTAAAACTTCATATGAGGTCTACTTTTTTAGGATTAAAGAACAAAAACTAAATATTTTTTGCACTAGTATTAATGTATAAACTCTTACCATAAAGTTACCTGCACGCCAAAATGGTATGACCAGAGTCGAAGTTAAAGAGCACCTACCATAACATTTTGACGTAGAAGATCATAAAATGAGTCATTTGTGTTAATAACGTGTTAAAAAATGTAGCTCAAACTAATAATACAAAACATGAAAATAGACAAGAATATAGGGAGCAAAAGATGAGAGATCCTTATTTCTTTCAATATTCAAGTGTGTTACAAAATGACTTCTCATCCTCTATTTATAGTACTATATAGAGGTATATTAAAAGAATTCCATAAATATATCATTAAGCATTTGAGATCATGGTGAAAGATTATGGGGAGGTATGAGAGTTACAATCATAACTCCAAAGTATTAGAGTAGTAAAAGTTATGGAGATAATCGAAAAAAGTGATAGAGTATTACTCATATGATGGTTATGAACTTCCACTATAATTATATTTTATTAACATTTTTTTTTTTTTGAAGTAGCCTAGAGATATAAAAATGTTATTGGCCATTGTTCTGCTCTTAGGATCCCTTAAAACAAATGGGTAGATGTAAAATCAAATAGTGCCCTGAATTATAGCTATATGTAAATGTAGTAGACTCATTATTGGAGAGAGGTTGAAATAGGCATAAACTACGGTCTAATTAATACATTAATATCTCTTCTACATAACATACACTGGATAACTTAGAGTTATCATCCTTTTCTTTTTTGTTTTGTTGTAGATAAGATTAAAGAAGAGTGGCATGCATAATTAGATTCTTTTGGCTGCATCTGGTGCCCCCCACGAGGTAACAATTGACACTTATCCTAAAGTTTATTTTTATGCATCCGGTGAAAACTATCAACATCATACCTACTGAATTCAACTCAACAACACTTTTTAAATTGGATTTACGTATAAAATGTTTTACCGTCTTTATAATCTACCATGTGATAGTACTAATTAGTTTAAAGTAATTTCATTATGTATATATACTTTACAAATTAAAATTAAAAATGCATAGAACAATAAGTACTTTTTTACTGATCAAACTTTATTTTAGTCAATCCAAAACACCAACACAAGGTCCCAACTTTAGTTACTATTGCAAACTACAAATTTGCTTTTCTAAACAGCAGTGATCCCTAGGATACTTTCTTTAATGTAGGTTGAATTAAGGAGCACCTTACATTGGGAAAAGTTCCAAAATAGTAGTATTTGATTAAATCACTTTAATTGGGTGGTCATGCACATAAAGTAATGTGTCTAACTTTAATTGGGTGTTTGGCATTAATTAACATGCCACGACAAGTCATAAACACTGATTTGATACTCTAAACTAAAGGAAATCATGTTTTATTACTACATCAAATCAAAGTGGTACCAAAAACTATTCATTTGAAATAATTATTTATACTTACCCCACATAGGATTCTCTTACAGTACATTTCCATTATCTGTTTGTCTTTTATTTGCCATTGAAGCATTACGAGGAGAAGTTGGAGTTGCCAATACAGAATTCAGGTGTTGTGGGGACATGTTAAAGTGGGACCTACAAAGACTAAAGAGGCTATTTTTATTATGTATTTGTCGAAGAATACTAGTGAAAGCACTTGAATTCCAGAACGAAGCGGGGTTATTGATCTTAGATATTTTTTTCGGTCCAAAATAAATAATTTTTGATGTTTTTATACATATTAAAAAAGTTATATTTTAATATTAATTAGCAATAGAATTGACCATTTTAACCTTACTATCTCACATAAACACTCCTAATACATATTCCAACACTATTTACTCCAAGAACAATATAGGAAAAAATATCATTAAGGCATTCTTAAAAACCAAAAAAATCACTTATTTTGGACCACAAAAAAAAGTCAAAAAATCACTTATTTTGGACCGGAGAGAGTAGTTTATAGCTTATGTTGAATTTACATTGTCCTTATCATTTATTTTAGCACCGGACCTTAGTTACTGGGTAATATTATTGTATACTATTATTTATCTTTTTGTTGTTATACTTATGTTACTATTATGGTTTTTACTGGAGTAACTAATGAATTGTCTTCTTCTCCTTTCCTTTTTTTTCTCTGAGCCGAGGATCTTTCGGAAACAAGCTCTGCCCTATCGAGATAGAGGTATGGTATGCATACATATTACTCTCCCCTAATCCTATTCCACGGGATTTTACTGGTAGTTGTATACTAGTGAAAGCACTTGCGAGCCAAGGAAAGCTACCCTTGTCTTTTATTTCACTATGACTTTTGTTTTTACTTCGTTTAAAAGAATTATAAGAGTACTTATATTTGGAGAGTTTGTTTTATTTTTGATGACATAATTTTATTTTATGAGATATTTAAAAATATATGGTGAAATTCCAAAATGAGACGTAAGGAGTACAACTTAGTCAGCAGTAAAAGAGAAGAGTCGATGAATTTGGTGAAGCATCCGTGCAGCATCTCTGAGCCATGAAAAAGATTTTACCTTTGTTTAGATGTATTCGGCGACTTCTGTAATTTTCCTCGTTTTGCTTTTTTTTTCTATGCTTAAATTCCACGTGCGTCTGCTTGAGTTGAAAAAAAATTAGGAGGTTTTTTTTCAGAAGACAGGAAGAAACTGAGAAATCCGAAATAAGACCTAAATTTTCATATTAGAACCTGCAGGTTGCATATAGAATCAAAGAGCAACAAGTCTTACTAATTTTTGAACCAGTTTACATGTTAGAAACAAGGAAAACAGAAGCAATTAATTAAAAAGGAGGCCTTGCAAATGAGATAGTAATACATTTTTTGAGATATAGTACCATTTTAAAACAGTTTACATGGAGTATTATAAACAGGGAAAACAAGTAAAAAGTCTAGTAAATGAAATACATTTTTTGAACCAGTTTAGACGTAGAAAAAAGGAAAACAAAAAGCAAAAAGTTGTGCAAATTGAGATACAAGTCAATATATTTTGATGAAAGAGTTCACACATATTAACTTAACATAACAAGAAGAATAGAAGGCAAAGAGCATTGCAAATTGAGATTCATTCCATACAAGAAAATAGTTCATCTTCTCATTGAAGAAAAAGTAGACACTAGACCTAGCCATAATTTAAAGAAACCATATGTAGCTTGTATATTACATTATCATCATCAACTCAAACCTAACTCCTAACCTAATAAAACCTACCAAACTCAACAAAAAAGAAAAAAACAGAAGCAAAAGGGCCACTTTTTTGTTCCATTTTGGTGTTGGCCCTTTACTAATACTCCACTTATTGTCTTAATTAGCTCTCTCCACATGGCGTATAAATACAGATTCAAGGTCAGGAGGATTAAAGAATTCCCTAACACTATTATAATGACACGTGGACTTTGGTCGGCGTTTCATCGGCGCTGGAGGGCATGGTAGTCTTTCCGGTATCCTTGAATCTCTCGCCGTCGGAGTTGTTGAACACTCTTCTTCATCTTCAGAATCATCTCTTGGCTTCGTACAAATTGACTTCAAAGGTGCTACAATTGTAATTCCAGCAATTACCCACCTTTTGCTCTCTTCTTTACTTCCTTCCACTTGCTGCTTCTTTGAAAATCCCATGTTTTAACAAAAACCCACTACTCAAAATAACTAAAAAGACGCTAACTTTGTAAATAATTTGGGGGAACAAAGTTAACTCTTCAAATTCTTGGAAACAAAGACTCTGTTATATGGAACATATATATCAAAGGAACAAAAAATATGGATTTTTAGCTGGAAGAAAAGAGGAATTAAGAGAACAAGAAGAATGAACCAAAAGGGTCTTTCTTGTTTTTCAGATTCTAAGAATTTTTGCAGTCAAGAGGAGAGAAAAAAGGGTGGAAATGAAAAGACTTTGAATGGAAAAAAAAGGGGGGAAATGGCGCTAAAATGAAGGGGAAAGTAGAGGAAATTTTTTTGGAGAGAGACAGAGGGGAATTTGAAGGAATTAGAGAAAATATGAGAGTGAGAGATTCGTAAAGAATCTTTAGTATTAATATTATATGATAATTTATTTATTTTTTTAGGAGCGGGGACAAAATATAAAAAGAGTGGGCTGCCCGTAGCATTTCGGGCAGTGGGCAGCTGAAAATTTAGAGTTTTGGCGCCAGTTTTTTGGTATCTAGAAGAGCAACGGCTATCTTTCCCGCCAATGTTAGATTCATTAGTTTCCCATTTTACCCCTCTCTATGACCATTATTTTCTCTTGGGTTGCCATAGCGGCCCAAACCTACTCGTGCTGAAGCCCCTCAAAAGGCCCTTATAGGTTCAGCCGCCACGTTGGATTCGTTTTAGCTGCTTAAAATAAATTTGCAAATTTATTTATATAACTAATTAACATTGATTGATAACTTGAAAAAGTATAAATATTTTTAAACTACTTTGATAATGTAAAATTTTTCACGACATAAATTCTTTTTCACGGCATATAGAAAACGGTAAAATAAGAAAATTAAACTAAGTCAGTTTATTATTGTTGACTGCGGATAGGTGAAAAAGACTATCAGTTGTATAGAGCAAAAAATAAACTAAAGAAGAAAAATTGACAAGCTTTTTTTAATAAAACCTTCTTTAATATGTTCAGCAAGTTCAAGCAGGGTTGGTTTTCATCCACTTAAAAGGGGTGATTTTATGGTGTGACTCGTAAAATCGATGTTAATTGTGTGAGATCTCTTTTTATCTCATATATTTGTAAATTTATATCTTATATATTTTGTTCCACAAAATTCTGGGACCATATAATTGTAAGACAAAAATGAGGCCTCACACAACTAACATTAGTTGCCTTAGATACAAAATGAAACTTTTCACTTAAGAGTAAATAAACTAGGTTGATAAAAAAATACTATCCTTGGGTGTGTTTGGTATGAAGAGAAATGTTTTCCATGGAAAATATTTTCCTAGAAAATGTTTTCATGGAAAATGAGTAGTTTTATCACTTATTTTCTCTTGTTTGGTTGGTAAGTGAAAAATATTTTTTATTATTTGGTTAGAGAGTAGAAAATAGTAAAAACAGAAATTTGAAATTGCAAAAAACAAAAATTTTAGGTAAAGAAAATATTTTTTTGCGGGGGCGGTGGTAAGGGTAGGGTGGGGGTTAGGTGGTGCAGAAAAATGAAAAAACAGAAATTTGAAATTGCAAAAAAAAAATTGAGGTAGAAAATATTTTTTTTGCGGGGGGTGGGGGTTAGGTGGTGCAGAAAATGAAAAAACAGAAATTTAAAATTACAAAAAATAAAAAAATTGAGGCAAAAAATATTTTTTTTGCGGGGGGCGGTGGTAGGGGTGGAGGTTGGGTGATGCAAAAAAATGAATAAACAGAAATTTAAAATTGTAAAAAATAAATTAAGGTAAAAAATATATTTTTTTGCGGGGAGGGAAGTAGGGGGTTGGGGTGGAGGCTGGGTGGTGAAAAAAAAAACTAAGGTAAAAAAAAATATTTTGCAGGGGGGAAGGTGGTAGAGGGGTGGGATGGGCGTGGGAGCTGGGTGGTGCAGAAAAATGAAAAAACATAAATTTAAAATTGCAAAAAAAAATGAAGCTAAAAAAAAATTGTGCGGGAGAGGGGGAGGTAGAGGGGTGGGGCTGGGGCTGGGGCTGGGTGGTGCAGAAAAATGAAAAAATAGAATTTTAAAATTGCAAAAAAAAAATTAAAGTAAAAAAAAATTGTGGGGGTGGGGGTAGTAGGGTGGATGGAAAACTAAAATTTAAAAAAAAAACTTATTTTTGGAGTGGGGTAGGGTGGGTTGGTGAGGGTGAGAAAGGTTGAGAAGGAATTTTGCAAAATGTTTTCCCTTCTTTTGATAAGGAAAATATTTTCATCCAATTGGAAGAAAATAAATTGATAAGGAAAATATTTTCCAAAATATTTAAGCCAACCAAACATGAAAAAATTAAAAAATATTTTCCAGAAAATGTTATTCTTCGTACCAAACACACCCCTTTATCTTTAAAAATTGAATTGTTCTTCAAATTGCTCAACTTGCTCATTTGAATTATGTCAAGTCGAGTTACACGCTTTAGTTTGAAAATCATTAACGATCCTTACATTTATATAAGTTTGAGAGTCAATTTGAAACTCTGTATTATAGTTTTAATTAGTCATTTCAGATGTTCATATCCAATTATAAGTTGAGAAGCTTCTCTTTAATTTGAAATTCAAATAATATATACTATATATTTTTTAAAAAATATTGTCCAAACGCGAGTGACAGGCTGACAGCCTTGGATACCCTTCTATCCTCGCCATCGGGCCCACACGCCCGTTTTATAGCCCACACTTATTGACCGCATAATCCTAAATGAATAATTAATGAGCTTATCGTTATCCTTTTCATTTAATTTATTCTTCTCCTAATCAACAAAATCAATGTAAACAAGTTTGTTAAACACTTAATGACTATTACTGAGTTAATCAAATCTTACTAGGAGATAATACAAAATAAAATGAAACAGGATATTCTTGAGATATCCCCAGTCTAATTAATTTCCATGTTCGTCTCCTCCGACATACTTCCCCCGTCCAAAATAATTGATATTTTAGCATTTTTCTTGTGGTTCAAAATAAGTGATTTTTCTAGATTTCAAAAATGAATTAATTATTTTTTTTTCTACATTGTCCATGGAGTAAATAGTGTTGGAATATGTGTTAGTAGTGTTTATATAAGATAGTAAAGATTAATATGGTCAATTCCATTGCTAATTAGTAGTAAAAGATAAATTTCTTAATCTGTGTGAAAACATCAAAAAAATCACTTGTGATGGACCGGAGGGAGTATGCATACAGGACATATTCATATTTTAACAAAAAAGTTGTTGTGTAAGGACGAGAGTGGATATAAGAATAACTATCACCAAAGCATATTCTAGTGCAATTACGGGAGTTTCCTACAGAATAAATTTGTGTTTAATTCATAACTAGAGATCATTTGTAAAAAATATTACACGAACTTATCAAAGAGGAGAAAAGATACAGTCCAGTATGTAAACCAGTTGATTGGTATAGTGAAAGCTTAAAGTACAAGTATATAAAGACTAATCGTATCAAGTCGGAACAAACCAAAGCCATCAATCTAAGTGAACATGACACTTACACCATAGGCGAATTCAGGATTTCAGGGTTCACCATTATCCAACTCAGCGTTTGATTTGGTTTTCTAAAACTTATCTTAGAGAACTATCAATAATAGCATCATTATTTATAGTTACAAGTATTAAACTTAATATTTAATTCAAGGATATATCAGAGAGTGAACTAAAAAAGAGAAGAATGCATGGGAAAAAAGAAAGACAGGACATGAAATTTGGACAGAACAGAATAGGCGAGTGGTTCGAACCTTAGATGTGGGGTCAATGGTACAAAAAGCTATCACTACACCAAATACTCGTTTGACCATGAATTTCCACGTGAAAAATTAAGTACTTTATCCGAAAAATATCACTGTGATACACAGACTAAGGAGGAGAGCATGGGTGCACGTGCCCCATGCCCTTCCACATAAATCCGCCTCTGCTTGACACTAACATTAATTTCTGAACCAGACATCGGGCATGTCTCTTTGTTTATGATGACTACATAATACATACTTTTGTAAGATGTTTTGGTTCAAGTCAGGGGGCAAAGGTCGAAGAAGGACTTATGGTTTTCTTCTTATGTGAAATGTCTTTGTTGTGATATATGAAACGTCTGTGTTTTCTTCTTATTCTTCTTTTTTCCCCTCGACACTAGTGTTGTAGGAAACAAAGAATGATAAAAGCACAAACATCTGAATAAATATTTGCTTACGTTGATCTATCAAAAAGATCTAGCAGCTGAAAGAAGACAAACAATATTTTTATTTTTGGTCGGTTTGATTGAGACTGTCGATCTGAGTTGTTTAAAATTTAAAAATTAATGCTTTTGCAGATTTGTTCAAAGTGAATACATGCCATGACGAATCACCTATTCTCTTTTCCGCACATTGATCGTGGTCCTTTATATATGAATTTTTCTTTAAATCTTAGTCGTTTGATTTATATTCATGCAAATGTGATCAAAGCATGTATGGATAGACTTTAACCCACTAAATTTGAGTACGTGGTAGAGTTATGTAATTCCATTGACTCAATAATTCTACCAAATTAAACACAAGTCCCGTTATCTATTATCACACCCCATTACTCTATGGCATATATGACCTGTTCAAAAAAAACTCCGCAACAATTGCCAGCAACACACCAGTTGCCCAAGCTTTTGAATACCTCTGCATCACCAATCAAAGAGCAACTCATCAGCAAACCACAAGAATTCAAGTATGGTGGGTGCCACCACCACAAAACATCTATAAACTTAATTAACATAGATGGTGCACACCAAAAAAAAAAAAAAAAAACTCCAACTATGGAGAAGCGGGAGGAATCATTAGAGGAGTCCGGAACCGAAATAATGTTAAAAAAAACAAAAAATACCAAAATAAACCAAAAAAAAAAAATACACAATTACACATTTCGCAGTATAAAATTGCGAATTGCACTAACGGCCGTTAGTGCAATTCGCAGTTTTATACTGCGAAATGTCATTTTTTATTTTTTATTTTTAAAAATGGCCGTGTTTTCAAAAGTGGCCTATTTCGCAGTATTGTACAGCGAAATAGGCTATTTCGTAGTACAATACTGCGAAATAGGCTGCAAATGGGCCCACTTTTTAATTAAAAATCATAATTCGTAGTTTTGTAGTGCGAATTTGATTCTCAAAATTTTCTTATTTATAGACGACTGAACTTCATCAAAACTCTATCAACACAAATTATTTCGGTTTTTCTCTCTTCTCCTTATCAATCCATTTTTTATAATGTCTCAAGTTGCCAAAATGAGGGTTTCATTGTATTGGGGGGTGAGGTTATTGTGGATAATAACTCAGTGAGGTATAGCTCTCCTCCACAGTGTCATGTTAAATTGCCGCTTAATATGCAATACAATACTTTGGTATCGTTGTTACGTAAAAAAATGAGTGAGCGGAGGCGTTCGGTTAGCATTAAAGTAACTGGAAGATTTCCTTATTCAGTGACTCCGCATGGGTTTGCTTATTATTCGGAGTTTAACATTGACGATGATGAAAGTCTTAGAGATTTTTTGCGGGTTTCGGACGAATATAGAGAATACATTGTAATAAAATTATTAGAAATGTATGTCAAGGTTGAAGACCTTAGTAGTAATGAGGGAGTGCGTATAAGTGATAACCCACATTCATCGGATGGTTATTTTGGAGGAGCATTAGGCGGACAGGTTGGAGATGGAAGAGGTTCTCTTGATTTGAATTTGTCACCACAGGCGAATGAGGAGCCAGAAAATAATGTTACTACTTCGTATAATGAAGAAGACGACCGGTAAACTTAAATTTAGTGAAATCTTTTTCCTTATGTTTTATTTGGATTTTTATTTATAGTTCTAATTTTCATAGGGTGTATCGTCCGGAATTGAATTTGACAAATTATGACCACGTCCCTAGTTGGAATTTGCAAAAATCTGCAGTATTATGACCACGTCCCTAGTTTTGTTTTGTTTTGTTTGTTGATTTTCTCTCTCTTTTTCTGAGCCGAGGGTCGGCCGGAAACAGCCTCTCTACCCTTTCGGGTAGGGGTAAGGCCTGTGTACGTATTACCCTCCCCAGACGTCCCTAGTTGGAATTTGCAAAAATCTGCAGTATTGGAGCACGGTGGTCCCTCTGGTAGTTATCAGCAACCTCAAGAAAGCCAACATGAGACTTCAAGACAATACGAGTTGTAAGTATAGTGATGTAGTGATATGTACATTTAAATTTCAAGAAAATACGATTAGGATACTTAAATTTTTGTTGGTTATATGCAGTGAAAACGAGCTTCTAGAAGCTCCTGGACTAACAAAGTTGCCCGTACACGATGTTTTTACTCGTGACTTAGCAGATGCGCAGAGTCAGGAGGATGATAGTGATTACGATAACAATGCGGATGAGTCTGGTGATGAGACACCCTTCCGTGAGGAGGGTGATGATGTGGAGGATGACGATGAGGAGGAGGAAGTGAATGTGGAGCCTGATTTGACTAGGGAGCATGTTCCTCCTCCCCCCCCGGTCTGTCGAAGAGTGTATGAATCCCACGTGCCTTTTCATGAGAGAAATATTCCATACCTGGATAATTTGCCTGCCATGCCTAATGTTGATGCATTGACAAGGGGTTATGATGAATTACGATCGAAGATGTGGGATGAATGTAGACCAGGTGTTGTTACAAAAGGCATGTATTTCCCTGACAAAGCGCGCCTAGTTAGAGCTGTAAAAATCTATACCATAAGGGAGTCTCGTAAGATGACGATAACTGAGTCAACTAGGGATAAATACAAGGTTGTATGTCGCAGGTGGTTCTTGGGCTGTCATTGGATGCTTCGTGCTACAAAGAAAAAATCCGGTTTGTGGAAAGTTGGTAAATTTATTAGCGATCATAGATGTGAAATGGACACATTCAATGAGAACCACTTCAACCCGGATGTTGACTTGATTTCTCTTGTCTTGGTTCCATTTTTGGAAGTGTCTATTAGATTTAAGATTAAAGAGTGTATTACAGCTGTCCACAAGGAGTATGTTTGTACTATAAGTAAAAGAAAGGCATATCTCGGTCGCAAACGTGCCTTTGAACTAATTTATGGCGACTGGGATAAGTCCTTTTCAAATCTTCCCAGGTACATGGCTGCACTGCAACAATTTAACCCCGGTACTATTGTTGAATGGAGACGCGAGCGAAGTCCTAGCGGTCCGGAATTTATATTCAACTATCTATTTTGGTCATTTAAACCAGCAATAGATGGTTTTGTGCATTGTCGTCTTGTAATTTCCATAGACGGTACTCATGTCTATGGAAAGTATGATATTAAGCTTTTGATTGCAGTTGCTATAGATGCCAATGGCCAAATATTTCCACTTGCTTTTGCCATTTGTGCGAACGAAAGTGAAGAGACGTGGACGCAATTCTTGAACCACTTGAAGCAACACGTTGTGAAACAGCATTCAGGTATTTGTCTAATTTCTGATCGGCATGGTGGTATTTTAAGTTCTGTACGTCACTTGCCTGAATGGCAGGCACCGCATGCATACCACCGTTACTGTGTGAGGCACCTAAAGGCCAATTTTCAAAAGAGATTTCCTGACAAGGCGTTGCATGACTTAATGTGCCACTGTTTAATACTACACCCCGAGAAGGGATATAATAATAATCAGGGAAGGAGTTTTTCCACTTGAAGGACAGTCGGAACGGGATCAATTTATTTAATTTTTCATAGTCGCCACTTGGGAAAATAATGGTGTCCCAAGTCACTGGTTTAATCCCGAACCGAGGAAATTTATGACTCGTAATACAGTCTGCGAAACTAGAAATCTGGATAAGGAATTCTGTTAAACCGGGAGAAGGTGTTAGGCACTCCCGGATTCCGTGGTTTTAGCACGGTCGCTCAATTGCAATTTTGGCTTTCTATCTGATTCTTTTATATATTTTAACTATGTGCTTTTAATGTCCCGCTTTTAATTTTAAGAAAAATTGCGACGTCACGAAAACACATTTCGAGTCACACCGCAACCAGTACGCCTGTGACTTTAATGTATTTCAGTTTCGCCGAGAGTAAGATTTGGGTCACATAAATGCGCACCCGAGTTTAGGGAGATATGATTATTAAATACGCGCTTACAGCTACTATGCGTTATTATTTGAGAAAAGCCGCGGAATTTGCTAAACGGCATGTCCCGTGATCCAGGTAATAATTTATTAAAAGAAAAAATTCTAATTAATTACAAGTTAATAATATATAGCACACTAATTGTTAGATTAACCGACATTGATGGAAGATAAATTACTTTTAAAACAAAAATTTTTTTTTCGAATAAAATATATATAAAAAAAATCAATTTCGAAACTACCAATAAAATAAAATAAAATTTCGAAATTATAAGTAAAATAAAATAAATTTCGAAATTACAAATAAAATAAAATAAAATTTCGAATTTTATAAATAAAAGATAAAATTTGACGACTAAATATTCGGAAGAAAAAAAAACTGAACATAACTAGATTAAAACTTATATTGTCATGTGAAAACATTAAAAAAAATACTTCCTAAAATGGCTACATTTTTATGGATTTATATAAATAAATAAAACAAGAGGAAACGAATCTTCTTTATTAAACAATGTGATTAGAATTATAACTTAATGAACGTATTAAAATAGGTGCAACTGACAAATTATAATTAAATTAACACAAAAGAAAATTATGTCATGCCTTACTAAAATCGAATTATTGATAAAATATGGCATGTATAAGTAATATATAAAAATAAACCTACTATCACATGCTGAACAAAATAATTAAATTTCTAATCGAATTTTTTACAATTAGTTTAGCAAACTTCTATTAATTAAAAACCACGTATCGCGTCATATTTTTCATAAATACGCATTACTAAAATCTAAAATGATAAATAACATAACAAGATATATATTAACATAAACTAACCATTTTTAATTGAATTGAATTAATCAATTTTTAAAACTAAAGAAATTAATCGCTAATGGACGTCATTAACTAGATTAAACACTAGCTCACATATTGCCTAATAAAATTTGATACAAAGGAAATTATATAATAAAATTAAATATATAATTATATATATACATACATACATACATATATATATATATATATACTACTAAAACTTAAATTGTAATTATACGGAATACTTTACTAGTAACAATTAAAATCCGCGAATGAATTAATTGAAACTTACTATTAATCATGCTTTTAATAAATTATAAACTGAAGTTAATTAGTAAACCGCGTCCTATTTTATTATTAACTAATCAAAATTGCGCAAACGCATATTCCAATTAATAAAGAGGTTTACAATTATATTACGCGAAACATATATATAATCGTAGTATTAATCTGAATCGGTCGTAAAACAAAACTATGAATAATTATCGAATTGTTAGATCTAAATTACTGAACAAATTAATTAAGTTACTATTATTAACACTACGTATTATGACTATTAACTCATACTTGACATACTAAATTTATAATAAAGTAGAAAAACTTAACAAGGCACAACAGTCAAATAGTTATATAAAATACATCCTTAATCTTAAACATAAAATAAACAACTCAGAATTTAACATAAATATTATTAATACATAATCAAATTTCAGGTCCAAACTTTGACTATGCTTTGACTGATATCCATGGACATACCTGAACAGGAAGAAGAGAGGAAAATAATCAATGTGAGCAATAATTCCAATAGTGCAACAACAGCAACCAGCAAACCCAGTAACAGATTTTAAAACAGTTAAAAATTTCTAATAGCAACAAGCATCAGCATAAAAACAGGCAACTAAAATAATTCTAAACTCTCAAATTTTTACTGTCTTTTTGAGTATTCAGCATTCAAGACCCCTCAAGTATAAATGTTATCTGTCTGCTCTCTTTTTCTATTCGTATTTCCTCTGTTTTTCTGTGCTCAAAAAACAATTTCTGCCTATCCAGATATCTATCAAAACTCCCCCGTTTCAGAATGTCCTCCCCTCTTTTTCCGTTTACTGCCTTTTTATAGGCATCCATTTAGTATTATCTTTTTAAAATCCACTAACAGATTATTTTCCCATTGCTAATAAATCATTACCTTAGTGCCTTCTTTTTTAATTAGTTAGTGCACCACTTTAAACCTAAAATCAATATGATTGCAATTTCCACTACAAGTTGTCTTTCATTTTTAATTATCCACTTAACTCAATTAGTGAAATTCTAACCCTACCACTTTTAGAAGCTTCTAAATTAGGTGAAATTCTTTTCATTTAAACAATTTTCAATATAAACACAACTAAATGGTTTCATGCCAATATAATCAATCCAACATCCTTTTTTTTTTTCATATGATCCACACATATAGCATATTAATTTAAAAATGGACTTTTTCCAAAACACTATCTAGCATATATATACAGACAACAGATCTAATTTAACCAAATATCATACGGACATCAAAATATAAACAAGTACTATATCCAAAATAAAGAACATCACAGTAAAGGGATACTGAAAAATGAGTGATCTTAAATCTTCATGTCCGTATTCCTTACTATCTACTAATTGTAAAAGTCTAGAACTCCATTCTTAGACTCCACATCAGTTTCAATAAGCTCAAACAAACAACCTTCTGATTTATTATCTAATAACAAAAGATGATAAAATGTGATGATAATAACCCGTGATTCTATTTCAATTAGCAAATTATAATGAAACAAGAATTGATATCAAGGCTAATGACATCCAGTAGCCAAATTAAATGGGATAAAGCTTTATTAAACCAAATCATCCATAAATCCGCTGAATCAATCACACCCACGAAGACAGTATAAAAAAAAATGATCGAAACATACCATGAACTCTGAAAATTCAGCCGCGAAACATCAATAAAAATAGGCAGAAACCGTGATTAGAACGGCGGCCAACAATGGGAACCTCGAGTAGTTTTAGTCAGGCTCGAACCAATTGACTTTGTCGGAAGAAAACTCGAATACGACGACCAATTAGCTTCAACAGAAGAAGATTCGAACTCGAACTCGTCGGTGCTTCCGATTTTGGAGCGAAGAAGAAGGAGTTCAAGGTTCGTTTGGGTGAGAGTGAGAGAGGGAAGTGGGCAACTGTTTGGTGGTCGTTCGGCTGCTGGTTGTTTGGAATGGTGGTTCACGCGGGGCTGGTGGGTGCGCGGAGGCGGCGGCTGGTTTGGTCACTGGTCGAGGCGGTTTCAATCGGCGGCTGTGACTCGTCGGACAGTAGGATCGTTTGGAGTCGTGGTTACCGGCGGCTATGGAGGAGAGTGGTTGACTGGGGTGTGCGGCTTGGAGAAGAAGAGGAAAGGGAGCTGGGGTGTGCGGCTGAGGTGTCTGAAGAGAGAAGGGGGCTGTTGTTTCTCTGGCGGCGGCGGCTGTTCTTCAGGTGGGGTGGGTGGCGGCGGCTGGATGAGAGAGGGAGAGAAGATGAGGGGTCTTTAGGGTTAGGCAAGAAAAATGAAATTAAAATGAGAAGGGGTTGTTTGGGTTAGGGGTGGACCGGGTCAACGGGTCGACCCGATTGATTTGGACTGGACTGGTGGGAATTTCGTTTGGGCTTTTGGATTGAATTTGGATTTGGCCCAAATTTGATTTTTCTTCTCAAATTATACACTAAATTACCTAAAAATAAATTAATTTGACCTTAAATAAAAATAATTAATCACAACTATATACTAAATCACACGATTTGGATATTAAGTCTAATAATACTAATTTAAATTATATACTAAAATCAACTTAAAATGCCAAATTACTTAATCAGATTCAACAATTAAACTTATGAACACATGAAATTAATTTCCAATTAAATTCTACAATTAATTTCATGAACAAACACATAATCAATAATATACAGAAATCAAGGTCCGATTCAAAAACAAACTTACTAGAACTCAATAATTAATTGAACTACAAATTAAATCTAACAACACTACAATCACAAATAAATATCCAAGTGATTAACTACACATTCTTATGTTCAAAACTTAAACAAAATATATAAACAAATTTCATAACTAATCCGGAATCATGATGAACAACAAATCAAGAAGACAAACAATCAACATATAATAATTTAGGATCTGAAAATACTAACAAAATATGGACAAGAACAAAAATTTGAAATCGACTAACCGGATTGAGACAACGATCAGTCGTCCAGATTTATTATATATATATATAAACATATATACATATACACACAGAAGAAGAAAAAGAGCATAATGGCAACGAAAACGTAGGTGGGGAGTGGCTCCCGGATTACTGCCTGGCGGTTGTTCCTGGGAAACATTCCGGCGGGTGTTTTTTTTTTTTTTTTTTTTTTGGAAGGTTGAAGAAGAAAGAAGAAAGAGTGTTTTGTGGCGGCTAGGGTTTGTGGGGTGTATAATGGCTAAAATTCTTAGAAAAAACCTTATATAGGCCATGCGTCTGAGGTAATCCAGGCCGTTCGTTCAATGGAGATCAACGGCTCTGAGCGACGTTACTAAAACGACGTCGTGTCGTTACTTATGAGACCAAAACCAAGACCCTTAGATCAATCTAAACAGACGGCCCAGATTCGATTTTCGCAATTTAAAATTAAACCAACAACTTCGCTATTATCTCGACCGTTGGTTAACACAACTGAACGACCGAGATTTTTGCTAATTAAAAAGGCTTATGGACTGGATCGTTTGGGCTCAATACACTGGGCCTGCTCATTTCAATCCAAATCAACCCAACCATATTACTACCATCTATATATATATTTGTATTTTTCTGATTTTATTTATTTTTATGTATTTTCTTTTATATATATTTTTTTTTCTTTTCTTTTATGGAATGTTTGTAAAAAACTAATTTCCTACTTATGCTAATTATCTAATACTTTTTTTTTCTACTATTTTCTCTAATTTTCGCTATTGAGAACTATTTTTTTTTTTTTTTCTTCTTTAAACTAATTAATTAAGACAAAATAATTGCCTAGCCTAAAAATTTTTTTTTTTTATTTTTTTTATTTTTCTAATTTCTATTTATTGAAATACATAAAGTATGGCTAATTTCAAACAAAGCAGGTAATTACACTCAAAAATATATTTTATTTTAATTTTGGAATTATTTGCCCGGTGCAAAAATCACGTGCTCACAGCTGCCCCTCTTTGCTCGGGAACATGAAGAGTTTCAGTGCAAAGACAAGTGAGCAGAAATGATAGATTTTTTTGCACATTGGCACATTCCGTAAAAGCATTTTTGAAAACCTTTTGACCGCACCCTGCTTTAGAGGTTGCCTACATATCCTGGGCTAAACAGGAATCAGGTCAGTGTAGTTCGGGAAGTTTTGGTAGCTGGGACTACCGTGATTGCTGTGATCTCGCTGTTACTGCTACTGCATGCTGTTACCACTATTTTACCGGACTCCTTATTACACCGTGCTAAAAGGAAAAATAAGAAGCTAAGCTAGTCTATGGATCATAAGATCTCATTTGTCTTCATGTCGCCTTGTGTTCTTGTCATCTTGTGGTTCTTTCAGTGCTTCCTTCCAAGAACTTGGAGGCGGCTCCGGCCTTTGCTTCTTTTAACATCAGTATTCCTCGTTTTGCTCAATCTGCTTAGGGTATAGCTTTCTCCGTCGAGTCTGCTGTGTTGAGGAAGTAGACAAAGTTTGAATTTTGTTCTTCTCCTAGTGTATCTCATATCTCTTCTGACTCATGCGCTTGGATGTTTTCGCTGAAAACTTTGCTATAACCTCATGCTTTAAGATGGGTTATTGGTTTCAAAACCTGTAACGTGAAGTGTCTTTCCGGCCACTGTTGCCTTCTTCTTCACTGTTGAGCTCGGATTTGTGTTGGGGATCTTCCGATGTGTCCCTCTGCCTTCATGGTGGGTGCTGGTTTCAATACCTGCTATGTAAAAACTGAAAATGCATTCCCTTGTTATACATGTGGGCGCCTAATTACTAAGACATGAAAATTATTCCCTTGTTATACAGGTGGGTGCCTAATTACTAAGACATGAAAACATGAAAATTATTCCCTTGTTATACAGGTGGGCGCCTAATTACTAAGACATGAAAACATAAAAATTATTCCCTTGTTATACAGATGTACGCCTAATGGCTAAGACATGAAAATTTATTCCCTCGTTATACAGGTGGGCGCCTAATTGTTAAGACATAAAAATGTATTTCCTCGTTATATAGGTGGGTGCTTATTTGTTAAGACATGAAAATTATTCCCTTGTTATACAGGTGGGTGCCTAATTACTAAGACATGAAAACATGAAAATTATTCCCTTGTTATACAGGTGGGCGCCTAATTACTAAGACATGAAAACATAAAAATTATTCCCTTGTTATACAGATGTACGCCTAATGGCTAAGACATGAAAATTTATTCCCTCGTTATACAGGTGGGCGCCTAATTGTTAAGACATAAAAATGTATTTCCTCGTTATATTGGTGGGTGCCTATTTGTTAAGACATGAAAATTATTCCCTTGTTATACAGGTGGGCGCCTAATTACTAAGACATGAAAATTATTCCCTTGTTATACAGGTGGGCGCCTAATTACTAAGACATGAAAATTATTCCCTTGTTATACAGATGGGCGCCTAGTTGCTAAGACATGAAAATGTATTCCCTCGTTATACAGGTGGGTGCCTATTTGTTAAGACATGAAAATGTATTCCCTCGTTATACAGGTGGGTGCCTAATTGCTACAACATGAAAATTATTCCCTTGTTATACAGGTGGGCGCCTAATTACTAAGACATGAAAATTATTCCCTTGTTATACAGGTGGGCGCCTAGTTACTAAGACATGAAAATTATTCCCTTGTTATACAGGTGGGCGCCTAGTTGCTAAGACATGAAATGTATTCCCTTGTTATACAGGTGGGCGCCTAATTACTAAGACATGAAAATTATTCCCTTGTTATACAGGTGGGCGCCTAATTACTAAGACATGAAAAGTATTCCCTTGTTATACAGGTGGGCGCCTAATTACTAAGACATGAAATGTATTCCCTTGTTATACAGGTGGGCGCCTAATTACTAAGACATGAAAATTATTCCCTTGTTATACGGGTGGGCGCCTAGTTGCTAAGACATGAAATGTATTCCCTTGTTATACAGGTGGGCGCCTAATTACTAAGACATGAAAATTATTCCCTTGTTATACAGGTGGGCGCCTAGTTACTAAGACATGAAAATTATTCCTTGCTTCCTCGTTCAACCGAGAAAAGTTTTTGACAATGACAGAAAATTTTCTGCCCCAGTTCGTGTGACTTTCATTGTGGCGTATCTCCTTGCCATTTCAACCTTTATTTTCCTGTAAAACCAAAGAAAATTTTGTTAGTTTCGAAACCTGGTGAGTGATCTTGATACTCCTGCTAGGACTGTTTTTTTTTTTTTTTTTTTTTTTTTTTTTTTTTATTCCATCTCTCTTGCTATGTGCCTCTCAATTGGTTGAGGATAATTTCACGTGCTGGGGATGGTTTCTCTGTTGGGGATGGATTTTCCATTATCCGTTTCCCCTCTCTTTCTTCAAAACACTATGGGAAGTCTTTTTCAAATCCAGTCCACTCTCTTTACGAGTTATTTTTCCTTCAATACTGCAGAGGCCAAGATGTTATAGATGTAGATATTGGGATCACTTGCTATGGATGGGTTTTCCTTTCTCCTTCCTTTTCTGTGTGGTCTTGACCATCTCCAAACTTGGTCAACAATCCATCAGAGTTCTGCTCAAGATCTTCTTGGAACTTGATTTGTAAGTTCCTCATACATCTCTTATCAACTTCTCTCCATATTCTCCATTGTACTGTCTCGGCGATTGGTAGTATACTTTTAAAACCTTTCTCTTAAATACAAAGAGAACGAATTTCTAGAAAAGTCTTTTAGACAAAAGAAATGAAAAGAAAGAAAAAAAAATAAAATATTTCTGAACAAAATGCTGAAAAAAAAGAAAAGAAAAAGAACTTATCTGGATGGTATGACTGTTCCCAATGATCATGTCATGCATTCCGGATTAAATGACCCAGTCTATTTGTATCAATCAAACTTTCTGATGGCCTTATTTGCCCGGGGTAAACAGATGTGCAATTCTTTGCTCATATGGATCATTTCCGTCAAAACTCGCCCTGTCGACTCATAGCGCCCTTCGAGGGGTTTTCACTAATGAGACTCTCTCATTTCTCTCAGCTCACGTCGCCTTAAGGTGCCCGTGAAGGTTTTCACCCTAAAACTCTCTCATTTTGATTCATCTCAGCTTACATCGCCTTACAGTGCCTTTTGAAGGTTTTCACCGATAAGACTCTCTCATTTTATTTTTCAGTTGGGGATTGGAATGTTGCCGATAAGATTCTCTCTGTTGGGAATTTTCTCAGCTCATGGTCCTTTTCTAGTCAAGAACCAGTGTATTACCCTGAGCTCTCTTTTTCCTATACTAATACTTATTAAACAATGATCGGGAGGTCTTTTGGATATAAGATGGGTTTTTGTGTGGGTTGATGAGTAAAGGAATACAACTCTTGGAATCAAAATTTCTAAATAGAAACATAACTTCTGCCCCAGTTTTCTTGTTTGGGGATTTTTGAATTGCGTGACCTTTTGTCATGTTGCGACCGAGCCGTGTGGCGCCTACGTATCCTTCTTGAGGAATCAGGTCAAACGTAGTTCAATCAATTTGTGTTTTTATTACCAAATTTTTTTTTTTTATTGTGTTTTTATTATCAATTTTTTTTTTTCATTTTATTCTCTTTTTCTTTTATTTTAACGATTCCAAAAGAGGGTATGAAACAAAAATAATTAAGGCTCAAAAGGGAAAGCAAAGGTTGAAAGTGTTTGGATAGAAGAAAGAATTGCCTCCGTCATTTCATTGTTCAATAAACACCAAATACAGACAAACGAGCAAGCAATTATCATGATCAAAGAAATTACACATAATATCTCTTGACTGCATCAGAGTTGATGGCCATGTCGGTGTTTCTTCCTTCAATATCTGTCAGACACAAAGCGCCATTGGATAGCACCCTGGTCACAGTATAAGGTCCTTGCCAATTTGGGGCGAACTTGCCCTTCGCTTCAGTTTGGTGCGGGAGAATCCTTTTCAACACTTGTTGCCCTACTTCAAATTTTCTGGGGCACACCTTCTTATTGTAAGCTCTTTCCATTCTCCTCTGATACAATTGGCCATGACATACTGCTGCCAATCTCTTTTCATCAATTAAACTCAACTGATCCAATCGAGTTTTGACCCATTCGTCATCATCAATGTCAGCTTCAGCGATAATTCGGAGAGATGGAATCTCAACTTCTGCTGGTATTACTGCTTCAGTTCCATATACCAACAAGTAAGGAGTTGCACCTACTGAAGTGCGGACAGTGGTGCGATAACCCATCAATGCAAATGGTAGCTTTTCATGCCATTGCCTAGACCCTTCTACCATTTTTCTCAATATCTTCTTTATATTCTTATTTGCTGCCTCAACTGCGCCATTTGCTTTAGGACGATATGGGGTAGAATTACGATGTGTAATCTTGAACTGTTGACATACTTCTTTCATCAACCCACTGTTAAGATTAGCACCGTTGTCCGTGATGATCATTTTCGGAATCCCAAATCTACAGATGATATGGGAATGTACAAAATCCACAACTGCCTTCTTGGTCACTGACTTGAAAGTTTTAGCTTCAACCCATTTGGTAAAATAATCAATGGCTACCAGAATGAACCTGTGACCGTTGGAAGCTGCCGGCTCAATTGGTCCAATGATATCCATGCCCCATGCAACAAATGGCCATGGTGCTGACATTGTATGCAACTCCGTTGGCGGAGAGTGAATCAAATCTCCGTGTATCTGGCACTGATGGCACTTCCGTACAAAATTTATACAATCACGCTCCATGGTGAGCCAGTAATATCCTGCCCGTAGGATTTTCTTCGCCAACACGTATCCGCTCATGTGCGGTCCACAAACTCCGGCATGTACCTCTGTCATCACTGTTGTGGCTTGACCTGCATCTATACATCGCAACAATCCCAAATCCGGGGTTCTTTTGTACAACACTCCTCCACTAAGAAAAAATCCATTTGCCAATCGTCGAATAGCTCTCTTTTGATCTCCAGTCGCCTGCTCCGGGTATATTCCCATTTTGAGGTATTCTTTGACATCA
This sequence comes from Nicotiana noctiflora, assembly GCA_032618575.1. Lineage (NCBI taxonomy): Eukaryota > Viridiplantae > Streptophyta > Magnoliopsida > Solanales > Solanaceae > Nicotiana > Nicotiana noctiflora. The sequence goes on from JASVEL010013535.1 coordinate 34,930, forward strand.
TGAAACCATGGCTCGCCATCCATTTCCTCCTCTACCATACTACAGTAAGCATGTTGCTCATGAATTTGGATATGTAATGGGTCAATATGAATTTTGTCTGGGTGATGCAACATTGATGCCAAGGTGGCCAGTGCATCAGCAACCTCATTGTGAACTCTTGGAATGTGTCTGAATTCCACCGATCGAAATCGCTTACTCAGATCGTGCAAACATTGTCGATATGGTATAAGCTTCAAATCACGTGTCTCCCATTCACCTTGAATTTGATGTATCAGAAGGTCTGAGTCCCCCAAGACCAAGACGTCCTGTACATCCATGTCTGCAGCTAATCTTAATCCCAAAATACAAGCCTCGTATTCAGCCATGTTATTGGTGCAATAGAATCGCAGTTGTGCCGTGACAGGATAGTGATGTCCTGTTTCTGAAATAAGAACTGCTCCTATCCCAACTCCTTTCGAGTTTACGGCTCCATCAAAGAAAAGCTTCCATCCTGGTTCCTCCATTGATTCCACCTCATCTACGTATATCACTTCTTCATCGGGGAAATACGTCCTCAATGGCTCATACTCTTCATCAACAGGGTTTTCAGCCAAGTGATCAGCCAACGCTTGGGCCTTCATGGCCGTCCTCGTCACATAGACGATATCAAATTCTGTGAGTAATATCTGCCACTTTGCTAGCCTTCCCGTGGGCATAGGCTTTTGGAAGATATATTTCAATGGGTCCAAGCGTGAAATGAGATAAGTAGTATATGAAGATAAATAATGTTTCAACTTTTGGGCTACCCAAGTAAGGGCGCAACATGTCTTCTCTAGCTGAGTATACTTAACCTCATATACTGTAAACTTCTTGCTGAGATAGTAGATGGCTTGCTCTTTTCTCCCTGTACTGTCATGTTGCCCCAGTACACAAGCCAAATGAATTTTCCAGTACCGTTAGATAGAGAATCAATGGTCTTCCAGGTTCAGGTGGAACTAGCACGGGCGGATTTGATAGATACCCTTTGATTTGGTCAAAGGCTTCCTGACATTCTGTCGTCCATTTTACCGCAGCATCTTTCTTCAACAGCCGAAATATGGGCTCACAGGTTGCCGTGAGTTGAGCAATGAATCTGCTGATGTAATTCAATCTTCCCAATAGTCTCATTACCTCTGTTTTATTCTTCGGCGGTGGCAAGTCCTGGATGGATTTGATCTTGGATGGGTCCAACTCAATGCCTCGTCGGCTAACGATGAATCCCAACAACTTTCCTGATGGAACCCCAAAAGCACATTTGGTCGGGTTGAGTTTAATATCATACCTTCGAAGTCTTTGAAAAACTTCCTTAGGTCCATTATATGGTCCTCTTGCCGTCTAGACTTTATGATCACATCGTCCACGTACACTTCAATCTCTTTGTGTATCATGTCATGGAACACAGTGGTCATTGCTCTCATGTACGTTGCCCCAGCGTTCTTCAAACCAAATGGCATTACCCTGTAGCAATAGGTTCCCCATGGCGTAATGAAAGCTGTCTTTTCTGCATCTTCTTCATCCATCAAGATCCGATGATATCCTGCATAGCAATCCACGAAGGATCCGATTTCGCGCCTCGCGCAATTATCAATCAGGATATGGATGTTGGGCAATGGAAAATTGTCCTTAGGGCTTGCTTTGTTGAGATTGCGGTAATCAACACACACCCTGATCTTTCCATCCTTCTTCGGCATTGGTACCACATTGGCCAACCAATCGGGATATCGAGTGACGCGAATAACTTTAGCCTGTAGCTGCTTAGTCACTTCTTCCTTAATCTTGACACTCATATCCGTTTTAAACTTCCTCAATTTTTGCTTGACAGGAGGGTAGGCCGGGTCAGTGGGCAATTTGTGAACCACTAAATCAGTGCTCAATCCTGGCATGTCATCATATGACCATGCGAAAACATCTTTGAATTCAATGAGGGTTTTGACTAGCTCTTCCCTAGTACTTGACTCAATATGGATGCTGATTTTTGTTTCCCTAACGTCATCTGTACTCCCTAGATTGACAGCTTCAGTTTCATTTAAATTGGGCTTCGGTTTCTCTTCGAACTGGCACAATTCCCTACTTATTTCCTCAAAGCCTTCATCCTCTTCGCATTCAGATTCATTATTTAACTCAAACTCTGGTTCGTTGGATTGATTATTTAGACTAGGTCGAGGATCCGTTGTGCATTCCATGTCTTTAGGACCAGTAACAGAAGAACTGTTCAGAAAAGAAGAGGTAAAAAAAAATTAAAATCAGAAAAAGAAAGGAAACACTTTCGTTCTTATTAAGAAATTGCGGAACAAAACAATTTCACACTTTGAAGAAAATACAAACAAAACAAAAGGATTACAATTCTGGGATAACCCAGGAAACAAGAAAGGAAATCCAAAGCTGACTACCAAGACTCCCTTCGAGTGGGAAGAGGAGTGGCCGCCCAGTTGTTGATTTTAGCTTCAGGCCCTACAAATTGTATGTCCGCTTTGCTGGAACCCTCTCCAGCTTCTAACATGTGGACATCAGCAAACACTTTTTCAAAGGTCAATTCCAAGTCCCCATCTATACCGATCAATGGTCCTTGGATTCTCGGAGTCGCTGATTTCTTAGCCCTTGCTTTGATGAAAGATTTGGACAGGCGTGGAACTGGTTTGGGGAGAACCCAAACTCTTTTCTTCATTCTCCTGGCCCGTTGTATATCCTCCACGGTGGGTTTGAACCCCAATCCAAATGTCCCTGAATTTTCGGGCAAAGACACAGGCTCAAGAATACCCTGAAGCCCTACCCCCAGGCCTTTTCCTGGCACAAACCCGTTTCCCAGCATCTCTGAGATTGTCATGACAGTTGCGGGAGCTATGCCGTGAAGTGTGAGGTTCTTTCCTTCAGAAATTTCTGCAGCTGGAACCACGTCGAAGATTTGGTACACCCACGGTCCTTTGTCATCTTCTGTCTCTATAAATGGTACGGTATCATCTCCCCCAAAGCTTGTGCCGTCAGATCCGTACACAACTATCTCCTGCCTGTCCCATTCAAATTTCACCATCTGGTGTAATGTGGAAGGCACCGCTTTGGCAGCGTGGATCCAAGGTCGCCCAAGTAGGAAATTGTAGGATACTGTCACGTCGACCACCTGGAATTCCATGGTGAACTCAACTGGACCAATGGTTAATTCCAGTATGATATCACCCACCGTGTTGGTACCACTCCCGTCGAAACCTCTGACGCAGACGTTGTTCTTACGAATCCGGTTGTGATCCACTTTCAACTTGTTTAAAGCAACTAAGGTACAGATGTTGGCACTAGATCCATTATCAACCAATACTCGAGTGACCACCGAGTCTTCGCACTTCACTGTTAGGTATAGGGCTTTGTTGTGTTCTGTGCCCTCTACCGGTAGCTCATTGTCGGAAAAGGTCAACCGATTCACTTCGAAGATTTTCTGCACCATCTTCTCTAAGTGATTTACTGAGATTTTGTCCGGAACGTGGGCTTCGTTCAGGATTTTCATCAGCGCCTGGCAATGGTCATTGGAATGGATCAACAAAGACAACAGTGAAATTTGAGCCGGAGTCTTCCTCAATTGCTCCAGAATGGAGTAATCTTGGGCTTTCATTTTCTTCAAAAATTCCTCGGCTTCTTCATCCGTCACTGGCTTCTTTGTTGTTGAATTGGTCTTTCTTAACTCGACGGGAGCAAAGCATCTCCCTGAACGAGTCAATCCCTGGGTCTCACATACGTTCTCTTCCAATTCCTTGCCCTGGTATGTTACTGTTGCTTTTTCATATCTCCAAGGTACCATCTTATTGCTAATTATCGGTAATTGAACTACCGGTTTGACAATGACCGGCTCTCGGCAAACTCCTTTTACCACTAACACGGGTGCGAGTGGCGCCCCCAATATTACCACTTTGGCAGATCCTGATTTCTCTGGAGCAACAACTGCATTCTCTTCCACTATCACTGTAGACTTACCCTTTAACTTCCCCTCACTTATCACCGCTTCCTTACCCATTTTTTTGTCTTTCGGAACAGCTCGGATCATCATCACTGTCTGTGATGGCTTCTTCGTCTCTCCTCCCTCATGCATAAACTCAATCATTTGAGTCTCATGATGCGCCGGCAATGGGTTTTGATTAATGTTGGGCACTTCGGGTGTTTGGACCTCGATTTTGCGTGTGTCAATGAGATCTTGCACCGCATGCTTCAATCTCCAACACCTTTCTGTTTCATGTCCTAACATCCCCGAACAATACTCACAGCTCTTCGATTGGTCTATATTCTGGGGCGGGGGGTTTTGTACTCTAGGCTCGACAGGATTTAACAAACCTACCTGCTTCAACTTGTGGAATAAGGCGGTGTAGGTTTCTCCCAATTCGGTAAAGGCTCTTTGCCTTTGTACCCTGTCGTTTCTGGAAGCTGTATTTCCACGAAAACCTGCTCCTGTAGGGTTCCTGTAGGCCCTTGGTGGAGGATAAGCATTTTGGGGTGGTGGGTATGTGTTTTGTGGTGGATAGTTGTTTTGAGGAGGTACATATGTATGTTGGGGAACCGGTGCGCGCCATTGTGGGCGAACCGGCGGTTGATTGTATGCCTGTGCCTGATGTATGGAGAAACGTGGCTCTTGATGGGGGTAATAGGATTGTGGAGGGTAATTTGGAATGTGGGGGTAATTTGGGTGAGGAGGTCTGAATTGGTGACGGGGAAAAGGACCTTTGGATCGGGACCAACCACCAGCCTCTATTGTGGTGACATCCTCTCTTCTCTTCTTTCCGAGCGCACCTCCTGTGCCGCTCTGAATAGCCTGTGTAGTCGCTTTGATTGCCGAATAACTCAAGATTTTGTTGGTCTTGAGACCTTCTTCTATCATGCTTCCCATTTTGACCACTTCATTGAAGGATTTTCCCACTGATGTCACCAAATGACCGAAGTAGGTCGGCTCGAGAGTTTGCAAAAAGTAATCTACCATTTCCCCCTCTCTCATAGGTGGATCAACTCTAGCCGCCTGTTCTCTCCATCGAAATCCAAATTCCCGGAAGCTCTCCCCGGGTTTCTTCTCAAGCTTTAGTAATGTGAGACGGTCTGGGACTATCTCAAGGTTGTATTGGAAGTGTCCGGCGAAAGCTTGTGCCAGATCATCCCATGTGTACCACCTGCTTGGATCTTGTCCTGGTGTACCACTCCAATGCTGACCCACTCAAACTCTGGCCAAAGTATGCTATCAACAACTCGTCTTTGCCTCCTGCTCCCCTCATCTTACTACAAAAACCCCGCAAATGAGCCATAGGATCGCCATGCCCTTCATATAAATCAAATTTGGGCATCTTGAATCCCGCCGGTAATTGGACGTCAGGAAAAGGGCATAGATCCTTGTAGGCTACGCTGACCTGGTTGCCTAACCCATGCATGTTCCTGAAGGACTGCTCCAGGCTCTTGACTTTCCTTATCATCTCATTTTGTTTTGAGCCTTTGGCCGGATTTTCCACTTGGACTTCAAAGGGAGGAGTATAGGTGGAAGGTTCGGGTGCCCTGAAAGTGGGTTCCGGGGGGTAATATTGATTGTCGTGAACCTGAAATAATGGCTCACTTGATGATCTATGCAATGGAGCTGGGGGAGGTGCCACAAAGACAGGGCCCTTTGGTGGAGGAGGATTTTGATTTGGTGGTGGAGCTGGGTGGTCGTAAGCATCCCTTCCCTGGTGGTAATGAAGGTCCGGGATTCTTGTTGAGGGACCAGGAGAAAGGTATTCTGGGGTAAAACCTGGTAGGAAAGTAGGAGTAGCGGGTACGTCAGGACTTTTTTGTGCTTTGGCTAGCGCCGTCTGCATTTCGCTCATTTCTAACCGCATCTGTTCCATTTTTTCAAGAGCTTCTTTGAGCATCTGGCTCATTGCTTTTTCTGACTCGCTGCTGTGGTCTGACCCAGTCATACTTTTAGGTACCGGTCCTTTCGATCTTGTATGATAATTGTGTGATGCCAGTACACTCTAACACTAACTGAAAATGAAAAACAACAAACTTGTTAGTGTTGAAATTTTAACAGATATGGTAAAAGCACATTGGGTATGCAATGTCCCTATGTAATGAACCTTTTCTATTATGCTTTTGCTTAGACCGCATGCGTCATCCCAGCTTATCGTCTACGCCTATCCATTATTTCTCTTATTTCTCTTATTTATTTCCCTTTTTTTTTTTTTTTTTTTTTTTTTTTTATAAGTAATGGTCGAATCTTATGTAGATTGCCTACGTATCATGTCCCCGCATGAATCAGACCCTAGCGTAGTTCGTGTAACAAGATTGTGGCAAAATTCAGTAACTTTTATATCAGATAAAACCTCAAAGTTACAAAACATGGCTTACAATAATCGGCAAAATAGAGGAATGCTTGACTCGAAAAATGAAAAATGCCAACCAACTTGAATTGATATTTCGAAATACATTTTTTTTAAATCAGAAGTCTAATGCTCTAAAATTCCTGGGAGCCCGCGAGGCATCATCCGGCCTTGCCGCGGGTCTCGGTGTGAGGTCCTTGTGCAGTCCCCTTAATTCTTCCATGATCCGATGGACATAACCCATAATTGAGGCGAAGAGGTCGGCGCGGGGCATTCGTTCACAAACTAGACATTTCATGGTGACATAGTGCCCGATTTCTCCAATTCTGTCCTTGATCATGTCCCTTTCTCCGAGTAGCCGCTCTATCTGCTGGTTTTTCGCCCCCAATCTTCGAGCATTGTTGGTGACTTGGTCTAGGAGCCTGTCTATTTGTTCTTGCAGTCGAGCCATCAAGTTGTGGCAACGGTCGAGGTCTGCTCTGGCATCTTGGGCTTGCTTAAAAACCCGTTCTCTGAGGACAACATTTGCTTCCCTTAAACTGGTGACGATATCAGTGTAATCCTCTTCCACCCGTTGTAGGTGAAGTGCATGTTGATGTGCCTCCTTTCTCCAGCTAGCTCGGATCCTCACTATTTGGGCCTTAGACTCTTCCAATTCTCTTTGGACATCGGCAACCTGGCTTTTCAAACCCTTTATCAATTGTTCGTCTGCCCGACTCCTCAACTGTCTGTCAGCATCCCTTTTCATTTGCTGGATTTGAGCTCTCAGAAAGTCATTTTCTTGTGCCAACTTCTTTTTATCTCCTTCGTTGGCGGCGGCCTGCACATCCCTTTCAAATTGAAGATCTTGGACCCGTTGCTCTATCTTGCCAATCCTGGTTCTGTAAACCTCTTCCTTAGCCAACCAGTCCCATTGGTCTTGGGACGCTTCAGCAAATTCCCTGAGGTGAGGTCTTTTGGCTGGTCTTTCCCCGATGTTTCTCCTTTGTACCAAGTAAGATATCTGGGTACAACCTCTCCTCTAGCTCGATCCTGCACACAAGTGTTTGCCTCCGGATATTGGCATTTGCTCCAGATCTGGCGGACCCTTGCTTCTGGGAATTGACCATCGGGACCAATTTCAATAACCCGGGTACTCAGGTCTTCTTCTTTGGGTACTATCTGGCACCTCCCGAGCTGTCTCAACACCCGATGGGGCACATAAGGTTGAATGCTTTTAAGTCCCATTAAGAGAAAGGGGGACCTAGCCGCTGGCATGTACACGATTCTGTCTATCTGCAACCAACCCAACGTCCATTGTATTTGGCTTGCGTTGAGAGCCTGAAAGTATGCCCTCCATGCCAATGTTCCTTCAAGCAAGACGACCCTATCAATCCTTGTATAGAATTCGCTTATGCAAGTTTTCTCAACCAGACCATATCTCAAGAATTGGGTGCGGCGACACAGGTGCTCGATCATCCACATTTGTAGCAGTAAATTACAGCCTTCGAAAAAATCTCCCCCGGCTTTGCAGATTGTGAGGGCTCGATATATGTCCGATAGTATCATAGGAGCAAGAGTACTTTCGCTTTGGTCAAGCAAAGTACTGACGACTCCGGCTAACTTTATATCAATGTTCCCGTCTTTCCTCGGGAATACCACGAGTCCTAAAAAGGCTATCATGAAAGCAACTCGTCTGTGCTCCTCCCATTTCGGGCGATTACCCTTGCTGCATAATTTGTTTTCTGGGTCGGCGAAACCTCCCGCATGACCGTACCTTTGATAGATGAAGTTCAAAGTACAAAACCCTCGTGCTAGATCTGGGTTACGTACCGTCCTGGCCGTCTTCAGTGAGTCTAAAAACCGGTGTACAGCGACAACCCTAGGGGCGATTAGATATTGATGCCCCAATGGTATATCAGTGTTTCCAATGTATCCGGTCATTTCCTCAACAGTTGGGGTGAGCTCGAAGTCCGAGAAGTGAAAGACATTGTGCGCGGAGTCCCAATATGTGACTAAGGCTCTTATGATGTCCCCACGGGGTTTTATTTCAAGCAGACCAGTGAGACCTTTCAAATACTTTTTAACCTCATCCTGCCCTCCTTGGCCTAGATCATTCCACCATAGCCGTATTTGTACCGGGATTTTAGTCATGAGTGAAAAGGGTTCATTTTGAATCGTGCTCATCCTGCACATTTATTTAAAGAAATCGATCATTTTGGCTGGCAATGATTTTTTTGAAATTTACAGATTTTGGTATATATATTTTTTTTTTTTTAAAAAAATGGCAAGTTGGACCCGACGGGGGTTGCCTACGTATCTCACTTCCGGTGAGAATCAAACTCGCGTAGTTCGGTCCGCCAAGACAAACTATTTCTTTTATTGACCGACAAAGAAAACACACTTTGTTAAGAAGCAATTTTCTTTTATTTGACCGACAAAGAAAACACATTTTAGAAAACACATTTCGTTAAGAAACCCATTGTCGGCAAAGTCAACCTTCCATCGTCTTTTATTAGCAAACTAAACTATTGACTTGTTGGTAAAACTCATTTTTGTATTTTCTGAAAATATATATTTTTTTTTTTTTTCAGTATTTAAAAGCCGGTCAGCATGCAAGTTCGAATAAATGCTTAAAACAAACATGATATAGCAGGATGGTCTTTTCATTTCAGGTTGCCTGTCCTAGACGGACCCAACCCCTGTGTTGAGTCCCCTAAGTCAAATGCAACGTGATGCAAATAAGCGTTTCCTACTAGGGATCCGGTATGCGGTTATGTTATTCTAAGTTCAAAACCTCGGTGCATGATCTAGACTGTGTACCCAAGCGGACAACTCGGGCTGAGGAAGGAGCTCCTTTCCAAATGTTAATATCAAGCAACCAGGGTGTGACGACCCGGCCCGTCGTCACGGGAATTACCACCCCGTTATGTTGTAATTACTTAATTCATGCTTTTATATAAGTGTTAGAGTCTATCGGGGAAGTTAGGAGTGAAATTAAATTGAAATGAGGCATATAGCCTTTTTGAATGAAACTTGAATAAGGAAAGTCAACCTGGAGTCGACTATTTAGTTAGAGAGCTCGGAACCGGATTCCGATGATTCGACTAGTTCCGAGGGATCATTTATGACTTAGGAGAACAATCGGAATTGAATTTGGAGGCCCGGTGTAGAAATAGGCTTGAATTGGCTAAGGTTGAATTTTGGCGAAATCCGAACGGTAGGTGAGATTTTGATCCGGGGGTCGGAATGGGATTCCGACAGTGGCAGTAGCTTCGTTAGGTGATTTTGGATGTGCCTGCAAAATTTCAGGTCATTCGGACGTCGTTTGGTCGGGTTTTTGATTGAATGTGTAATTTGGAATGTTTTAAGAAATTTAGGCTTGAATCCGTGTGTAATTGGTGATTTTGATGTGTAGGATGGTGTTTTTATGATTGGAACAAGTTCGTATCGTGTTTTGGGGTATGTTGGTGGTTTTCGTTGAGGTCCCGGGGGCCTCGGGGTGAATCCGGACCATCATCCGGCATTTGGAAGCAAGAAGTGATCTGCTGTAAATTGCAGATCACTGGGCATAAAATAAGCCTTCGCGTTCGCGAAGGAGGGTCCCGCGTTCGCGAAGGCCAGGTCAGTAAGGCATCGCGTTCGCGAGAGCAGTGACGCGTTCGCGTAGGTTGGGGCCAGTTGGTCATCGCGTTCGCGATGGGTGGGATCGCGTTCGCGCAAGAGGAAAAGGTAAGGCATCGCGGACGCGTGGCTTCACGTCGCGTTCGCGTAGAGTAAAAATCCGGAGCCGGGAAGTTGGCCTTCGCGGACGCGTGAAGGTGTGTCGCGTTCGCGAAGGGTATTTTTGGGCAGAGCTTCGCGGACGCGTGATAGGCGTCGCGAACGCGTAGAGCAAATTGCTCTGGCAGTGAGTTTAATTACAGAACATTTCACATACGGGTTCATTAACCCAAAACTCCATTTTTGAGTTCCAAGAGGAGAAATTGACGGGAGATTGTTGGGAAATCATCGGGGTTTCGTTGGAGGTAAGTTTTGTGGCTTAATTACATCATTTTAACATGAAATCCTTGGTTAATTCTCTGTAAATGGGAGATTAAATGTGGGTTTTAACCCTAGGCCTAAATTGTAGAAAAACAAGGATTTGAGTGGGCAAATGGAGTCCGATTTTGGTAAAATTGATATGCTTAGACTCGTATTGAGACGAGGGTTCCAGAAATGTGAATTTCGTAAATTTTCGGAATGTGGGCCCGGGGCTCGGGTTTTGACAACTTTGGGAATTTTGATGTAAATTGAGTTGTATTGATTGGGTGTCGTCCCATTGGCCTAAATTGTTGTATTTCTACTGTATTTGATCAGATTCTACGCGTGCGGAGCTTGATTCTCGTGGCAAGGGCATTGCGGAATAGTCGTCGCGTTGTATTGAGGTGAGTAATATATGTGGGTGATGACCAGCGGGTTCGAAACCCCGGTATACCACTTTGTGACGCTGTATAGCGGCGAGACACGCACACTCTTGAGAGTGCGGGGTCGATCATGAACTGGAGACTACATATTAGTCCAACTTGTTGATATTGTATTATTGGCTATTCTAGAGCCGTCGAACCTCCTTCTCGGATGGTTGCATATATATATATATATTGTGATAATGGCCACTCTTGAGCCGAGGAACCCCCTTCTTGGGCGGTTGATTATACATGTGGGCCGTGAGCCGGTTATTGGATCCCGCGAGGATCGTTATCATTGTCTTATCACATAGACATGCTAGTTTACTACTAGTCCGCAGCTATTTTTGTTATTATGCTAATTCCAATCTCTGGAACTTGATATTACTGTTTTCTAGCTGAAAAATGATAAAAGAGTTTTCAAAAACTACTTTTGAGCCTGCGAGGCTGTATCTGCATATTAGCTGACTAGTAGTGGATCGGGCTGCACGCCGCAGCGAGATATATGTTGGATCGGACTGCACGCCGCAGTGATATCTCTATGAGATGTGCTTGGGCTGTAGGAGCCCCTCCGGAGTCTGAACCCCCACGGTGAGCACGGGTACCCAAAATTGGAGTCGGGCTACACGCCGTAGCGGTCATATCATGCATTGCATTGCATTTAGCTACATCTGCTAGCTGTTATGCTATTTATTGGTATTTGTTGGAACAGGTACAGTGAAGATTGATTCTATGACAGGGTAGCCGATTATAGCTTTACATAGTGCTTTATTGCGGATTTCTTATCTGCGTTGTCTTACCCTTGTTTATTACCACTGAGTCTGGCAGTACTCATTTTACTCCCTGCACCTTGTGTGCAGATCCGGGTACCTCTCAGCAGTGATCCAGTAGCTGTGCGAGGCGACGTTTGTGGATATTCGAGGTAGCTGCAGAGTCCGCAGGACCCGATATTCCTTCCTACTGTCTTTTGATTTTGTATTGACATTTCTTTCCGCACTTGGTATCTTGTAAACCTTTATACACTCATGTTCAGTAGAGGCTCGTGACTCTTGACCCTTGGTCTATGGGAGTTGATGTATTATGGGACTTGGTTCCCTGTTTTCGTTAATTGCATCGCTATTGCTTCGTGATTTAATATGCTTAAATGGGTTAAAGAGAGCTTCAGGCTCCGTTGTTGATATTGATTGGTCAGGCTGGCTTAGCAATGTGTTGGGCGCCATCGCGACCGGATTTGGGGTCGTGACAAGCACGTATCGAGCCTAGGTTTACTAGGCCTCATGAGTCTTGAGCCGGTTAGTAGAGTCTTGTGGATCGGTACGGGGACGCTCTTTGCTTATCCTCGGGAGGCTGCGAACCTTTAGGAAAACTTCACTTTTCTTGAACTTCTATATTCTATTCTCTCGCAGATGGCGAGCTGAACTTCTATATTCTATTCTCTCGCGAGATGGCGAGAACGCGAGCATCGGGACGAGGTGGACGACCTCCGTTGCCACTGTTAGAGGCCGTGGGCGCGGTCGTGCTAGAGTTAGAGGTAGGGCAGGCGAGCGGTGCCGAGTGACCCGCTGTTGTACCGGTTCGAGAGCGACCCCGGTGGTTGAAGCTCCGGCGGTCCCGGTTCGGGGCCGGACTATATCTATTGCTATTCCCGGTGTCGGGGAACTCTTGCCCGGATATTATCGGTGTGTTCCGGTTTGGCTCGGGTAGTTTCAGCTACCGCTACGCAGCGACATCTCGGTCGGGGGTGGTCGGCGGACCCTGCCGGCTCGCACGCCTGATCCGGTTGTTCAGGGACTTCAGATGCCAGAGGTTGTCCCCGCTCGGGTGGTTGCACCGGTTATTCCTCCAGAGCTGCACCAGCTCCAGCTCCAGAGCATATGGTTGAGGTTATGCCCGAGGACGAGCGGCGTCGTCTTGAGAGGTTTGGTAGACTTCAGCCACCCCATTTCGGTGGCGTTGAGGGCGAGGATGCCCGGGGTTTCTTGGATAAATGTCAGAAGATGTTGCGTACGGCTGGTATTCTTGAGTCCGGCGGAGTTTCATTTACTACATTTCAGTTCAACGGTCCCGCATTTGATTGGTGGGAGGAGTTTGAGAGGCGTAGGCACGCAAGAGCAGCACCTCTCACATGGCAGCAGTTCTCTACTCTCTTTCTAGAGAAATATGTACCTCGGTCTCGTCGCGAGGAGCTACGTCGCCGGTTCGAGTGGTTGATTCAGGGCGACATGTCTGTGACTCAGTATGAGCTCAGATTCACACAGTTGGCTAGGCATGCCACATGGATGATCCCTAATGATAGGGAGAGGATCGGGAGGTTCATTGATGGCCTCAACTACTCTATCCGTATTTTATGACCAGCGAGCGAGTTCTATCATCATCGTTTGAGCAGGTAGCTGATATGGCACGCTCCATTGAGGCGGATCGTCGCCGAGAGAGAGAGGAGCGGGAGGCCGAGAGGCCTCGTGGTTCGGGCAGTTTCAGTGGTGCTCCATCTAGAGGGCATTCCCGGCGGAGCGAGAGGTCGCTCATCTAGACCTTCTCATTCGGGCCGCCCGGAGCGGAGCGGAGGTTCGCATGGTCGTGGTCGACGGGGGTTTCAGCGAGGGTCGGTCATCGGCTTGGTGCCCTCCCGGCCCGAGTGCGGCACTACTTCTCCGGCACCGAGGTGCATGTTATGAGTGTGGTGAGTTTGGCCACGTGAGGAGACATTGCCCTCGACTACGTAGGGGCAGGACTCGGCAGAGGGATCAGCCCTCCTCTTCGGCACCATCTCGGTCTAGTAGAGGTGGAGGTCGGTCTTCTCGTGGTCGCCCCGGGGGCGAGGAGAGATACGGTGGAGGGCGAGGCACGGTTCTATGCACTTCGTGACGGGCGTGATGCGGTTGCCTCCGATGCTTGTGATTACGAGTATCATTTACGTCCGTCACGGAGATGCCTCCGTTCTATTTGATCCGGGGTCCACATATTCTTACGTGTCCTCTTATTTTGCACATCATTTGGGTGCGACTCGTGGTATTCTTGATTTACCTGTTCATGTATCCACCCCGTGGGTGATACGATTGTTGTGGATCATGTCTATAGATCCTGTGTTATATCTATTGGGGGTCTGGAGACCCAGGCAGATATGTTATTGTTGGGGATGGTGGACTTTGATTATATTAGGTATGGACTGGTTGTCTCCGTACCATGCTATATTGGACTGTCATGCTAAGACAGTTACGTTGGCCATTCCTGGTATTTCTCAGATTGAGTGGCGGGGTTCGACTGATTTCGTCCCTAGCCGTGTTATTTCGTTCTTAAAGGCTCGGAAAATGGTTGAAAAAGGGTGTTTATCGTACTTAGCTTTTGTGAGAGATGTGGGAGCTGAGTCTCCTAGCATTGATTACGTACCTGTTGTGAGGGACTTCCCAGATGTATTCCCCTCAGACCTGCCGGGCATGCCGCCGGACAGGGATATTGATTTTGGCATTGACTTGGTGCCGGGCACTCGGCCCATTTCTATTCCTCCGTATCGGATGGCACCAGCTGAGTTGAAGGAATTGAAGGAGCAGCTCCAGGAACTCCTAGATAAGGGGTTTATTCGGCCGAGTGTGTCGCCGTGGGGTGCACCAGTCCTGTTTGTTAAGAAGAAGGACGGATCTATGAGGATGTGTATTGACTATAGGCAGCTAAACAAAGTAACAGTGAAGAATAAGTATCCTCTGCCTCGTATTGATGATTTATTTGATCAGCTCCGGGGAGCTAGGGTGTTCTCGAAGATTGATCTTCGTTCAGGCTACCATCAGCTGAAGATTAGAGAGTCTGACATTATGAAGGCTGCATTCCGGACCAGATATGGTCACTATGAGTTCCTTGTGATGTCTTTTGGGCTGACCAACGCCCCAGCAGCATTTATGCATCTGATGAACAGTGTATTCAGGCCGTATCTTGATTCATTTGTGATCGTATTCATTGATGACATACTTGTCTACTCTCGTAGCCGGGAGGAGCATGCTCGGCACTTGAGTGTTGTGTTGCAGAGATTGAGAGAGGAGAAGCTGTATGCCAAGTTCTCCAAATGTGAGTTCGGGCTTGAGTCCGTGGCATTCTTAGGGCACGTGGTGTCCTGTGATGGTATTCGGGTAGATCCGAGGAAGGTCGAGGCAGTGCAGAGTTGGCCCAGACCGCAGTTACTGAGATCCGTAGCTTTCTGGGATTGGCAGGGTATTATCGCCGATTCGTTCGGGGATTCTCTTCTATTGCTTCACCCTTGACTAGATTGACTCGGAAGGGTGTTCCTTTCTTATGGTCCGAGGAGTGCGAGGAGAGCTTTC
>JASVEL010013536.1:0-135341 GCA_032618575.1 Nicotiana noctiflora
GAATTTTCGGTGTTTGGCAGCCTGGAAATATGGAAGTACTTTCCGTTTGGCAATGACGAAAATCTAAGGCCGGATTCGCACATAGATTTTATCAACGGAAAAGATCTAATATATCCTTGTATTATAATAAATTATTTAAAATTATTTCTTGTTATATTATTGGGTTATAAATATATCTATCGTTCAATTATTCGAATAAATTTGTTCTTACTTTGAGGGAAGTGACATGTGGTATCCATACTTGTCACTTTTTATATCTGGACACATAAGAGATGACCCGTTCCGATTATACCCATCAACTTATAACCCATAACCCATTTATAAACCAAATAATACCCCAAAGTCACCGACTAACGATTTATACCCAAATTAAATCTCAACCCTAATTTATAATCCTAATGCCATCTCCATCAAACACTCTATGCTATTAGCTCCGTCAAGACAACCCATTTTAACCAATTTCATCATAAATGTCCGATTCTAGTGGTACATCAAAGAGGAGGTGCCATTGTGGAGAGATTGTCAACAACTTCCGATCGATCACACCTTAAAATTTCGGAAGAAGATTTTATAAATGTGCAAAACCTGAAAGTTTATTAATTATTTGTACAAAACTGAAATTTTTATTCCTTCTAACCTAATTCTTGTTCATTCTCGTTAGAACGAGTCGTCCGGATATTAGGAATGGCAAGACGAACCTTTTTTGGATCAAGCTTTGGTTGAAATCAATAAGTTTCAATGTAAACTTGATGCTACTAATGCTATAATTATATGTTGAAGCAATCATTGAAATCGTGCACAATAGAAAGAGACAAGCTGATGGAAAAAAGTTGAAGATTTGGAGGTTTCAAAGAATTTTAAAGTAAATAAAGTAAGGGAAATCAAAGATAAAGTGGTTAAGATGAATATGTTTATTTGGATTTCAGTTGCACTTATCATTGATTTCGTTGCGGTAATGTGGATAAAATAATTTGTGTTTGTTGAAGATGGCATGTGGTCTATATTTCACTTGTTAATATATGTTCCTAAGTATTAGAGTTTTTCATCTTAAGTAATGTATGAAAATAAGTTATGTTTTATGTTCCTAGTTAAGCACCTGCTGCAAAAAGAAAGAAGGTAGCAAAGGAAGAGGCCAAGCGTTTTGATAGAACATGAAGTTGAACCTCAAGTTGAAAATGATATCAACAGTTCAACACCTCAAGCCACTCAACCAAGTCAGGACATTGGGCTTAGGTTCATGCCTACACCTAGAAGAATGCTTAGGTCAAGGGTTATACATCAAGAAGATGTTTTACTTAGGCCAAGGGTTATATCATAAGTAACTACAAGGCTAACATGTACAAATACCAGCAGGAACAAGGTCAATCAACTTCAGAGGCGATCATAGTGGTGTTAGTGTACCGATAGGTCTGCCATATTTAGCCCCAACATTACAGTGGAAGGGAAAGACTGCTGTAATTGCAAATCAGTTGAAAAAATAATGGCAAGAAAGAATTGGAAAGCTAAAATCAAGGGGAAAAAATGAAGAAAAAAGTATAATTTTATGGTTCTGTGGGATGTGTTTATTGCAAACTTATAGACAGTTGTGCCCCTTTTAGTATTTTGTAATTTCAGTATTTGGGTCTTATTTTGGTGATGTAACTACTTGAGTTAGTGTCTTTTTTGGTGATGAAATTACAGTTATTTTGATCTACTTTTAGTGTTGTTTTAGTGATGTAATTACCAACTTATTAAGTATTATTTTTGGATACTATTTTAGTGATGTAATTACCAACTTATTTTTGCTGTTGTTCCAGAAAACTACTATGTTGTAAGCATTTATATTTGAAAAATAGTGTTGATTTGTTGTCCTATATCACTTAAGCTACGACCTTACTTGAACATGATCTGTTCTATAGGCTTGTACCACTGTATCCTTGAGTTCTGAGGAGACAAAATACTAAGTCTGGTTGATGAGAATAATTTTTATTAAAACAACATCACTTAAGCTTGTATATATAATATTAAATCCAGAAGTGACACTATTTGCTTCTTATCCAAGGCTCCGGGTGCATAGATTAGTCCCATATGATCATCACCAAAGTTTATATTTTTGATGATCTATGTTTTCAAACTAAGTTTTAGTACTTAAAAAGAACCATATTCCATTAAATAATTCAAACTAATTTTAAACAATTGACAAGTCAATAGATAGAACATCAAAACACTAGCACTTGAAAAAAACACTAGCACCTGAAACATCAAAACATACATTAACAATCGATGTAATTGGTTTACAATGGCAAAAAAACTCTAATACTTAGGAACATACATTATCAAGTGAAATATAGACAATAGACCATCTTCAACAAACACAATTTATTTTATCCATAGTGCCACAGCAAAACCAATAATAAGTGCAACTGAAATCCAAATAAACATATTCATCTTAACCATTTTATCTTCGATTTTTCTTACTTTGTTTACTTCAAAATTTTTTGAAACCTCCAAATCTTCAACTTTTTCCAACAACTTGTCTCTTTCTATCGTGCACGACTCCAATAATTGCTTCAACATATTAATTGTAACATTAGCAACATCCAGTTTACATTGAAATTTATTGATTTCTAACAAAGCTCGTTCCAGAAAAGGGTTGTCTTGCCATTCCCAATATCCGCACGACTCATTCTAGCGAGAATGAACAAGAATTAGGTTAGAAGGAATAAAATTTCAGTTTTGTACAAATAATTAATAAACTTACTTCAAATTTTGCACATTTATAAAATCTTCTTCCGAGCTTTTGAGGTGTGATCTATCGAAAGTTGTTGGCAATCTCTTCACAATGGCACCTCCTCTTTGATATAGCACTGGAATCCGATATTTATGATGAAATTGTTAAAATGGGTTGTCTTGATGGAGCTGATAGCATAGTGGGTTTAATGGAGATGGCTGTAGGATTATAAATTAGGGTTGGGACTTCATTTGGGTATAAATCGTTGGTCAGTGGCTTTGTGGTATTATTTGGTTTATAAATGGGTTATGGGTTGGTGGGTATAGTTGGATCGGGTCATCTCTTATGTGCCCAGATATAAAAAGAGGAAGGGATGGATGCCACATGGCATATTCATCATAGTAAGGGTAGATTTATTAAGATAGTTGGACGGTAGGATCATTTATGGCCCAATAGTATAACAGGGGATAGTTACTTATCATAATACAAGGATATACTAGACCCTTTTCCGTTTTGTCAAAATAAATTTGGGTTTCATTTAGCAAACATATATTCGGCAATAAAGTTTTGCTTAATATTTGCAAAATTTCAAATCCCAAAACCAGATTAGGGACAAAATATCACTATTATATTTTTTTAAAATTATTTCAAGCTTTTGTATTTTATAAAAGTGCCTATTATTTATAGTTTTATAATGATATTGCTTCATCTTCTTGGTCATCTGGTAGTGTATCATGTAGTTCATTATAAAAATAATAATTTTGTACCAAATTTATTTATGTTCAGAATAATAATTTGCGATAATATACTAAATGTTATTGATAATGGTATTATTGGGTATTTGTGATAGCTTTTAGAAATTGTAGATGTAAGTTATGTTTCATGTTTCTCTAAAATAAATTTGGAAAAAATATTTTAAAAACTGATGCACAAATACATTTTTATGTTCGAACCAAATTTCACCCAAATCAAATTATTCAAAACAGATTTGGGAATTCAAAAGGTTTCAATAATTGGTTTATTAAAAAAACGTTTCAATATCTTTTGTGTCAAATAACCTAGCACCGTTTGTGGGGATTTCTTTTGCTAAGATTTTAGTTTTGTTTAGATCCTTGAAAGGGATAATCGCCTATTCTTAGCCTTGCAAAAACCAACAATGGCAGGAAAGGGGAGCACAAGATTAAAGGCAATAATGGCATCCCGAACAACCTTCTGGATTCCATCAATGAAGCTGGCAGGGAAGACAATGGAAACGCAACACCAAGCACTACACCTAAGGGAGATAGCTCACTCCCCCTCCCCCTGCATGAAAGCGTGACTGCCTCGCGTGAGATGGGAACCTCAACTTAGCTCTATGTGTGTTATCAATATCTCTACGTGTGATTCGGTGAGACCTAAAATTTCTCCAAATTCTTTTCTTTCTAAAAACAAAGGTAAAAATATTTGATTGAATATATGTATTTTCATTTTTATTCAACATTTGGGTTGATGAACTAAACCAGATAGTTATATGAGTGAAAGAAAACGACTTCTAAATTTGCAGTAAAAAGGTTGAGTCTCATTTTCTATGTACAAGAATCAAATGGTGAAAAAAGTAAACATAAGCAATAGATATTGTTTACATTCGTAGATGGAGAAGCAACACCAGCTGTGAAAAAGCTATTAGAAGAGTGTTTGACAAATACCTTGAGCAACATTCTCGACAAACTTGTTAAAAGGGATATTGAAGGCATAATACATGCAAACACCACAATCGTCGCTGGTGAGCCAAAAATTCCACGCACAGGTAACACTAATATTGTCATTGATGCATGTATTGATGCACTTGCAGCCATCTTAAAGAAAATGGAAGAATTGAAAAATGAGAACAAAACGCTCCATAATCAGAAGAAGGAGCATCAAGAAAGCGTTGATAAAATACCGGGCACTCCGAAGTTGCTACTAAACGAGACATCGACAGATTCGCTCGGCAACCATACAATGAAGGGGAAACCGCCTACCCTATCTCAAAAACCTTCAAAATCCCACCATACTTGAAAATATATGATGGCACCACGGACCCAGAAGATCACATAAGGTCACATAATCCACTACATCACGGTAGTAAAAAGCAACAATCTATCAAAAGAACAGGTGTCATCGGTGCTGCAAAAAAATTTTGGTGAAACCATGATAGGGGGGAGCTTTGATATGGTATTCCCAACTAACGGCATGGTCAATATCAATGTTTTAAGAAATGGCAGAAAATTTCGTCACCGCTCACGCGAGAGCGAAAAAGGCAGTAGCTAGGGTAAACGACTTTTTTGCCGTTAGTCTAACGATCCGACTGGTTGTTTTTAGCCCTAGCACATTGTTCATTAGTATAGGACCATGATCAGCTTTAATTCAAGTTATTACGACTAGTCCACGCGGTCGGAATTGAGTTTCAAGAAGTTCGGAGTTGATTTGGGTAGAGAATTCTCATTTTAGAAGCCTAAAGTTGAACGAAATAACTAGGATGAGACTTTTGAGTAAAAAACTTCAGAATCAGGATCTGAAAGTTCGAGCAGGTTCATATGATAATTTTGAACTTGAACGTATGCCTGGTTCGGGTTTTGGATAACCCAGGAGCGTTTTGGCGCCTATCATGGAAGTTAGCATTTTAAAAAAAAATTCATAAGTTTTGCTTGAAGTGCATTTAAATGTTATTGATGTCCGTTTGAGATTTTGAGTATGTGAATAGCTCTATATGGTGATTCTGGAGTTGGGAGCGCGATCAGAAGTGAATTCGGAGGTCCGTAGGTTATTTTGGAGCCATTTGGCTAAAGATAAAAATTTGAAGGTTTTTGAGAAGTATGACCGGAAGTGGAATTTTTGATATCGAGGTCGGAAACAGATTTCAAAAGTTGGATTAGTTTCATAATGTTGAATATGACTTGTGTACAAAATTTGAGGTCAATCGAACGTAATTTAATAGGGTTAAACATCAAAAGTAGAAGTTGAAAGTTCTAAAGTTCATAAAGCTTGGATTGAGGGTTGATTCATGATTTTGGCATTGTTTAATGTGATTTGAGGCCTTGAGAAAGTCCGTAATGTGTTTTGGAACTAGTTGATACGACTGGTTGGGGTCCTGGGGGCCTCGGATGGATTCTGGATGGTTAGCAGATCAAATTTGGAAGTTGAAGAATAGCTGAAGGTGCTGCTTCTATCATAACTGCATCTGCGGTTCTAGGACTGCAGATGCGGTCAAGCCACCGCAGAAGCGGATTTTTGTTCAGGGGCTTGTGGATCGCAAATGCGGTCAAGGTTTTGTAGAAGTGGGATCGCATCTACGGAAGGCTGATCACAGAAGTGGAAGAGGGGTAGCTGGAGTGGACCGCAGAAGCGGGACCGCATCTGCGAAGATATACCGCAGAAGCGAAAAAAAGGCAGCCTAGGGAGGACCCTAGAAGCGGCATTTTAACTGCACATGCGGAACTGCAAAAACGGTTAACAGACCGTAGGAGCAGAAATAGCAGAGGTAGTGAGGTCTTTTAAGATCCGGGGTTGGGTTCATTTCAACCCTATTTTCTTCTATTTGATCCGATAGGGAGCAACTTTGAGGTGCAATTTTCATCACTCGTCATGAGGTAAGTAATTTATGCTAGCATTGAGTTAAATACAAAGTTTATATATGGATTTAGACAAGGAATTTATGAAAAAACTTGGGGTTTGAGTTCCTTTTGACCTTTTGAGTTCCCTAATGTACTTTTATAAATGAATTTGCAAGCCCAGCAAAAGACTCAATAGTGTTTACTGGTAAGAGAGAGTTTCATGTTAGTGTTCCTTTCGTGAGAATTTTGCCAAATCTTTTGACCAATACTGACTTAATTTCTTGCTTGATTAAATCATTTCCTTTCACACCAGTTGTAAATGCAGTTACATGATCTCAGGGGTCGGTCTTTCCATCATACTTTGGAATGTCAAGAATTTTAAACTTTTTTTAAATCGGTAAAGGTGCTGCACTTGGCATTCAGGGTTATTGTGAATATTTATCAATATTCATTCCTTTAATCATGGGTGGCACACCAGGCATTTTCTCTATGGAATCATTCTGTTCCTCCATCTTCTTCTGCATAGTTATCACTAAATTTGTATATCAGAATTATTTGATGTACTAACCTTCCATCACGAGATTCACTGAGAGATCCGCTTCCTAGATTAGCAAGTCCGAAGCGTGGGTTTTCAATAGTTGCGATGTTGTTTGGAGGTGGTGTTGACAATCCACTAACAGTTAGTTCTCCTTTCGTGAGCGTTTTGCCAAATCCTTTTACCAGTACAGACTCGATTTCTTGCTTGGTTAAATCATTTCCTTCACACCAGTTGTAAACGCAGTTACATAATCTCGTGAGTTTGTCGTTCCTTCATACTGTGGAATGTCATGCATTTTAAACTTTTTTGGAATCGGAAAAGGTGCTGCACTTGGCATCCAGGGTTATTGTGAATATATATCAATATTCATTCCCTTAATCACAGATGGTACCTAATATTTTCTCTATGCAGTCATTCTGCTCCTTCGACTGCTTTTGCATAGTTAGTACTAAACTTAGTATATCAGATTATTCGGTGTACTGACCTTCCAACATGAAATTCACTAGGAGTTCTTTTGCTTCCTAAATTAGCAAGTCCTAAGCCTGGGTTTTCTATAGTTGCAATGTTGTTTGGAGGTGGAGTTGGCAATCCACTAACAAAAGCTTGAAGAGCGATGTTGACGTATTTCGCAATTAGTCATCCCTTATTGATCATTTGTATGTGATGTTGATCTTT
Organism: Nicotiana noctiflora; assembly: GCA_032618575.1. NCBI lineage: Eukaryota > Viridiplantae > Streptophyta > Magnoliopsida > Solanales > Solanaceae > Nicotiana > Nicotiana noctiflora. The sequence continues at coordinate 7,496 of JASVEL010013536.1, forward strand.
GAGGTGCCCCCTCCCGAGACTGTGGAGGAAAATTTTAAGGTGAAGGGATTTGTGGAGTTCCATTTCTTGTTGGTTCAGTTGGTTGTTGTCATTGGCAGTTGACATGATTTTTGACAGAAAAGTAAATTTGCAAAGTGAAAAGATTATCAGATTTTTGGTAACAAAACTAATTTGTTTAACTAAAAATATGTCTTTTGCTCATAGTCTAATTTTAGAAGAAAACAAGTTACTGATAATCAAGTTTTACTTCAATTTCCAGCGATATCAAAAGAAAATAATAAGAATAACTAAGGGAATAATTGATTACAAAGTCAATGTAGTAAATTTCTAAAATGCAGAAAAGTAAATAGTATAATTCAATATTTAGATTTGTCCTTACACGTAGAATTTTGTGCCCTTATAAGGAATAAACAATAGAAACAGTTTTTTCCACATAATTTATTTTTTTAGAAAACAAGAAATATTTAAATTAAAAACTACGTAATACTTGGTACATCATAGTTTGTGCCACTTAGTACGCTTTGATTTTCTAAGCTTGCTAATATTTTGAAAGTATCATGAGCTAGTACTTTACAAGAAGTAGGAGGTAGTACAAATACTTTTTTTCCTGTTGTTTGAACATTTGCCTCCTTAGCCAGTTGATGTTCCACATTATTCCCTTGCTTGAATACGTGCCATAGGAGCACCACTTTTTGGTGCATTAACAACCTACATTCATTAATAAGATCGTCATATAGTCTATTTCCGTGTTGTATAGTTTGGATTACCTCCGTGCAATCTGCTTTTATTTCCAGCGGGAATATTCCCCATTCATGAGCTGTTTGAAAGGCCTTCCAGTAGTGCTTTAATTGCTGCTTCCAATGAACCCTTTGCATATATGGATTTTGTAAAGCCAACCACCCAATATCCTTTTGCATCGCGAAATACGGTTCCCAAGCTACTCTTTTGATAGCTGTCTTTAAGGCTAGCATCAATATTTCATTTGAACCAGTTCCGTAGGAGGTTTCTACCATTTAACTTGCGAAGGAATTTTCTTTAGTGGGACAAAGCTATTTTTAGTGAGAAGTGTGAATTGTGTAGCCTTTTGAATAATGAAGTTTATGTTAATGGGGTTGCTTGTGTTATTTTGGTTACTTGAATTTCTGTTTATCCATATATACTAAAGGGAAAATGAAAGAAGAGTTCCACCTAATATACGTATTTCTTAATGAGCAATCAATTTTTTTAGTTGGCATTAATGATATTGATTGCCGATATTCTTGAAAATCTATAACCGATATTTCTTGCTATAAATGTCGCGTATGTTCTGATTCCCTTTCCTTATATTCCTCTGGTTCATGTATCTTTCCTTCTTTTTTTCTATGTATTCACGTTGTCCTCATTTATTTCTTGCCAACCTTTAGGCTTGGTATCATCTTGTGGGTATTTCATTATGTGCCTTCTTTTCCTTAATTAAGAAAGCCATATGTTGCTGAATTATTGTTCCACGTGCCATGCCATGTCAACTTTTCAATATTTCACGTGTAACGCTTTTTCACCACCAATACATACGCGTTTAAGAATAGCATAAATAATATTCAAATTAGAGATGTATTTACCTATAATAAAAAAAATTTAAAAAGATTACAAGTTCCTAAATAATAGGTAAATGTATAGTGTTTAGGAGTTGAGTACATTCGAATGGTTCTTCCTCCTGTTATTCTAATACTTGATTAATTGAACAAAAATATTATAGGAATAATGTTGATTGAAAGATCATTCAAACTTTATATGAGTACTTGTGTGTTGTTATATATTCATTTCATGTTACGTATTTGTTTGTAATAGTTTGCTAACACTTTAAAATTTCAATCCATTTTTTTCATTTTATTAGATTGCTAAAAGTAATTGTACCCTTAACCTATTCATTCATATCTTGGAACTCACATAAGTATCCAAACATGGCAAATACTAATGGTCCTTAAATTTTTAGCTCCATCATATTTTATTAATGGTTGTTATAAATTTATAAGTCAATCGTGTGTATATATATATATATATATATATATATATATATATATATATATATATATATATATATATATATATATATATATATATATATATATACGCGAACAAATAGATATATATGTCATATTTCTGAGTATACACATTTTTTACCTATATATAAGGCGGCTACTAAGATTTTAACTAGATTAACTAATTAGATGAAGTGAGCCTCTTGAGTTAGGTATTTGTGTAAGTTTTATTATAGTATCAATTATCAAACACGCAATTTTTTCAGATTTGCTGTGAAAAATATTAGTTTGTATAGTATTGTGCAATAACAATGAATATTCAATCATATTATGTATATTGACTTAGACAAAATGAGTTTATTAACTTAATTAAATTATCAATTTTAAAAGTACCAACGTGTACTAATTATTGGTAAAGTAACCACAAACAAAAATTTATTAATTTTGTATACACAATACATTAGTTAATAAAATGTAATGTTATGTAATACGTGGCTAATTTATAAAACTAATTAAACCGATGAAAACACTTAAATTGGTTGGAAGTATATATATTCCAAGAAACCTGGATTTAATAAATAAAATTTATTTAATTTATTATCATGAATATTATAAAAAGTTATAACATGCAAGAAATTATTATCATGTTACATAACTCATATGGGAAAATGATTTATGCAAGGTAAATTCGTATTCGATTTTAAAATTCTAAATTATAAAACTTCCTACATAACTTCTTTTATAAAATTATGTTTAAGAAATGAATTCTTATCATGGTCTTGTCCAAATTATCTTTTGTAATTAACAAAAATATCTTTAATAGTTTAAGGTATATGATTTAAGACTTTTAGCGTTTTGATATTTTAAATGGTAAATTGTTTCAGTCCTAATTATTACGAAAAATTATTAGATTACAAATCCCACGTGAAATATATTTTTATACAATAAAAAAAACGAATGATATTTTGCTACGAGACTTCGTGTAAAAAAAGATTATGTATGTATGAATTAAAGTTTAGCACTGCGTATGAGAAGTAAAATACATCATCAGTTCCATAATCAACTCAAACTAATTGTATGAGTCATAATTCGACCCTATAATAATCTAGTCGACCAATCGTCCCCCTCGATCCATGTTCATGCAACAAGCGGCGATGCCACCCTCGACTAGCGCAAACGTCGCAAGCAGTAAGGCCGCCCTCGACCAGGAAACACTACCAGCGTCAGCCCAGAGGTTTGGGGCGAGATCGACGCCTTTCGGGTACGCCCGAAATAATATCCTGACACAGACACAATCTCCAATAAAGTCAACTGGCACGAAAAGATCTATATATACGAAGACAGTCATGAGAAAAAGTTCTCCACTCTCTCCCCATGGGGGCTGTAAGAGATACAGAGTACAACGCAGAGTGAGAACCCAATACCAAAAATACAGGATAACAGTAGATCTACGGGGACATGATTGTGAGGATCTGAACCTCTTCACAGAGAGGCAGATCAACCCGTCATCATGAATAAAGATCACTAATATCTTCTGTTGTCTCTACATATGTTCCCATTATCTTTTCCTTTACTGAATTTCAGATGTGTTACGACTTGCTATGATTGACTCTTTATTTTTAATAATTGCTATGAGCTCAAAAATGCTTGTAAACATTGTGGGTCTAACAATTTGGCGCCGTCTGTGGGGATTTCATAGCAAGACTACGTAGCCTTTCCTGAGGTCAGAAGCAAAGGGAAAACGAGGAACGAAGGGCTGCAAACCCAATGAGAGCAAGCCTGATTTGTCTCGTAAAAACTCGAGCTACGAGCCCTCGACTTAAAAGAATCAAAGATGTTCAACTACGGTTGAACTGAGACTCAGGCCATGAGCCTTCGCTAAATAAAAATTCAACGACTGTTGATCTAAAAACTCGGGCTACGAGCCCTCGACTCAAAAGAATCAAAGATGTTCAACTATGGTTAAACTGGGACTCAGGCCATGAGTCTTCGCCAACTAAAAATTCAACGACAGTTGAAGTAAAAACTCGGGCTACGAGCCCTCGACTCAAAAAAATCAAAGATGTTCAACTATGGTTGAATTGGGACTCAGGCCATGAGCATTCGCCAACTAAAAATTCAACGATAGTTGAAGTAAAAACTCGGGCTACGAGCCCTCGACTCAAAAGAATCAAAGATGTTCAACTACGGTTGAACTGGGACTCAGGCCATGAGCCTTTTCAACGACATCTGAAGTAAAAACTCGTGCTATGAGCCCTCGACTCAAAAGAATCAAAGATGTTCAACTACGGTTGAACTGGGACTCAGGCCATGAGCCTTCACCAACTAAAAATTCAACGACGGTTGAGTTAAAAACTCGGGCTACGAGCCCTCCACTCAAAAGAATCAAATATGTTCAACTACGGTTGAACTGGGACTTATGCCGTGAGCCTTCGCCAACTAAAAATTCAATGACAGTTGAGGTAAAAACTCGGGGTACGAGCCCTCGACTCAAAAGAATGAAATATGTTCAAGTACGGTTGAACTGGGACTCAGGCCATGAGCCTTCGCCAACTAAAATTTCAACGACAGTTGAAGTAAAATCTCGGGCTACGAGCCCTCAACTCAAAAGAACCAAAGATGTTCAACTACGGTTGAACTGGGACTCAGGCCACGAGCCTTCGACAACTAAAACTTCAACGACAGTTGAAGTAAAAACTCGGGCTACGAGCCATCGGCTCAAAAGAATCGAAGATGTTCAACTACGGTTGAACTGGGACTCAGGCCATGAGCCTTCGCCAACTAAAAATTCAACGACAATTGAAGTAAAAACTCGGGCTACGAGCACTCGACTCAAAATAATCAAAGATTTTTAACTACAGTTGAATTGGGACTGAGGCCGTGAGCCTTCGCCAACTTAAAATCCAACGACAGTTGAAGTAAAAACTCGGGCTACAAGCCCTCGACTCAAAAGAATCAAAGATGTTCAACTACGGTTGAACTGGGACTCAGGCCATGAGCCATCGCCAACTAAAAATTCAATGACAGTTGAAGTAAAAACTCAGGCTATGAGCCCTCGACTCAAAAGTATCAAAGACGTTCAACTACGGCCGAACTGGGACTCAGGCCACGAGCCTTCGCCACATCAATTTGATGATAGTTGAAGTAAAATTCGGGCTACGAGCCCTCGATCCAGAACGCTTAATGACCATACTAAAGGAAAACATAAAGCGAAGCGAGAAATAAGCGAACAACGGTAAAATGGGGGAATTCCCCCTCCCTCAATTAAAACAGACGGACACGGGCCACGCCTGTCCGCCCCGATGCAAGTATTGTCTGAAGCAAACCACAACAATCAATCAAATAAAAAGAAAAATGGTAAGAAAAAAATAGCCACACACGGCAACAATCAAATAAGGCATTATCAACTAATCATCAATTAAATGGGGATTGCCAACGTCGCCATCCGCGCCAGTTCCGCCCTCGCCGGCCTTCGCTGCGCCTCTATCATTACCAGCTTCGGCCAAGTTCCTGCCAGGGACATCGTCAATACCGGGCGTCACGGCGTCATAGCCGCATTCCTTGCGGGCCTCCTACGCCCTCTAGCGTGCCTGCTCGAAGGCGTCTTCAGAAATCATACCGGCCTCGAGAAGATGTTTATATATGTCCCGTTGTGCCTCGGCGTAAACCCAAGCTTCACGAGAGCTACCCATGCACGCGAATTATTCTTGGATGCGCCGATTATCCTGTTCAAGAAGTGCAATCTGCCCCGTGGCATCCTGAGCATTCCGCTCCAGTATCCTGATCCGCTCCTCGAGGCCACTCTCCCTGAAAGAGGCGGAAGCTCTCACCAACGACAGTTGGAAATCATTGGCACGGATGATCCCCTCATGTTCGGCCATCCGGGCAGAAGCCTCGGCAGCTTACGCTTCAGGTCGGCCAAATCCCCCTCCAGCGCGGCAACTTTCTCGCTCCACTCCGAGGTGACCGCCGTCACCCTCGCCAAGAATTGGCGCTCGCTCTCCAATGACGCCCTCCTTCCAGCCTCCAGCTCGTCACTCGCCTGACGTAGCCTCTCCTCCAGGGCCTCAGTGCGACTAAGTGCCTAGATCCTCTGCAGCTCCGTCCGTGCTAACTCCCCAACCAGCTCCTGGTTACGAGGATCATCCCTCTGGTGCTCTTTAAGCTCCCTGCACCGGATCCGATACCGGTGGCATCTCTCGAGAACCCGAAGAAGTACCCCGGATCGAACGTTGGCCCGACGTAAGCATTCCACCTGCAATAGAAACACCTGAGAAACAAAACAAAAGAGTAGAGAAGTCAGGGACAGGAGCCCCATGAAACGAAAGGGTCAAGGGAAGATAATGAGTCCAGAACACATACCCTCATTCCCATTGACGCCACTTCATTCATTATGCCAACATCTGTCACCTCTCTCAGCGACTGATTCTCAACGTAGGAACATAACTGGCCCAACAACGGCAACAAAGAAGACTCCCTCAACAATAAATTCTCATCCGCGGGAATCTCGATCACTTGCGGACTCCCGTCTGGATGAACAGTCGCGTTCGTGACCCCGTCACGAAACATGCGAACATCCTCAGAGTCCAAGTCAGATCCAGACGGGGACCCCTCTCCCACCGCCGCCGCCCCCGTCGATGGGGTGCTGGAATCTCCAATATCCACAATCACCCGAGAGGGCTCACCCGCCTCGAACCTGTGGGTAGAAGACTGAGCGGTAGGAGCGGCGCTCCCTTCTCGCTTCTTCCGAGCCTGATAATTATCTAGCCTGCCTACTGGAACGCGCGCCATGTCGATGTTCTCCCTCGCCTCGGCATGAGGCAGAGAATCCACATTTATCACCTCATCGGTAGCTGGCCGAGCCGCTGAGGGAGCCGGAGGTGGAAGGATTCTTCGCCTAATTAAAGGCTTCTCCTCTTCATCTCGAGAGGGCGACACCTCCCGAGGGCGGACAACTCCCGATATGTTCCCGCCATCGAGCGAAGGACGCACGGGAGAAGGCGTAGCTACAGAATCGACAGAAGCGGCCTTGGGCACCTGAGTGGCCGCTGGCGGAGTGAAGAACCTGGCAATCGCCCCAGGCTGCCGAAAAACTGGTTGAGCAGCCCTGCCGCGGTATACCCGCCTACAAATATAAAAATTGGGTCAGCCGCAAGTCACGGAATCGGACACGTCCTAAGATAACAAAACGCCTTACCTACGACCAGACCTTGGCTGTGCCTCCTCGAGAAGGACGCCCACGAGCGGGTCCCCTCGGTGTGCTGAAGGACAACTTCCAACCATCCGCGCAGGCCAGTGAATAAAGGCGGGGGCGACCTGTCGGCTGCAGAAATAACAACAAAAACAACAACCATTCAAAGAACGAAGAGGAAGAAGGATAAGTTCGACTCCGCCAAAAGGACAAAGCGGGACTTACAGCAGTGATTCCATGTCTCAGGAAACCCTGGAGAAGGCACCACTAGGTGACCGGTCCTGACATAGAAAAACGGTTCGAATTGATGAGGCTCGACTTCGTCGTCCAAAGCAGTCACCAGGCCCTGCCACCCGCGCGGGACCATTCGGATCATGCTCCCCGGACTCGCTGAGGGGCATAGAGAGCAAGAATGTGCTGTAGTGTGACCGTCCGGCCGGCCAGCTCCGAGAACTTCAACAGCATGGCCAAGATCTTGTACACGGACGGGGTGAGCTACCCCGGGCAAACACTGCAGTACCGACAGAAATCAACTACCAGATTAGGGAGAGGCATCCTGAACCCCAGCGTGAGGGGGTAAGAGTAAAACACGCAGTACCCGACACGGTCGGTGTGAACCCTATCCTTCGGCAGGGCCAGCACAACATTGGCATGGGAGGGGATGAGCCCTTGTTCGCGCAGCTGAGTCATACCTATCTCCCCCATCAACGAGGCCTCATCGACGGGGTCAACCCCTCAATCTACGGTGAAATCCACCGCCAAACTTCCATCCCCCGGGAGTATCTCATCTACTGAGGGCATCCTCTCAGTTTCATTTCGATCACCGACCGGAAGCACCGGGGAGAGCCCCTCAATCGCCGGAGAACCAGCCGGTACCAACGTCGGAAGACCGTCGCGAGAGGAGGAGCCAGCCATTGATTCAGGTCACAAGAAAGGTTAAGGGAAAAATGGAGAAGATGACTAAGAACGAGCAACAAGTATGCCGCAGAAAAAACAAAATTCTTTGGGAATTTACTAAAGAGAAAGACAATCAGTAAATCAAGAGTGTTAGATGTCTGACATACCAGGCCTTCTTATAGGTAAATTAAATTAAACCTCGGGAAACCAACAGGCGCCATTTAATGCGAATCCCAACCGTCAGAAACAGTTCAATTTTCATCAAAATCGTCGCCACCACGATCAATATCAGCGAGTATGCGCCAAAATTCAAGCTTCCGCTTCGAGTACTCCAAGTGTGACGACGTTTTATCAGCTGAGACAATCAGGCCCCACGTCCTAGAGCTCGCACGGACGAGAATGTATCTGAACTCATGACTACGGCGTGCCAACCACTATCCGTTGCCACGAACGACCGGAGATCGCATTCCATCCGTAAAAAAGAAGCCGATGATGAGACGCCACAAGAAGCTATCGTCCCCTCGTCCGGGAGGGGACGCCCTTCGAGCTATCATATCCGCTTATCCTGGCCCGTCTCGACGTAACCACGATAAGCGGATGGACTATCTGTATGAGTCATAATTCGACCCTATAATAATCAAGTCGACCAATCGTCCCCCTCGATCCAAGTTCATGCAACAAGCAGCGAGGCCATCCTCAACTAGCGCAAACGTCGCAAGCGGTAATGCCGCCCTCGACCAGGAAACACTACCCGCGTCCGCCCAGAGGTTTGGGGCGATATCGACGCCTTCCGGGTACGCCCGAAAAAATATCCTGACACGGATACAATCTCTAATAAAGTTAACTGGCACGAAAAGATCTATATATACGAAGACAGTCATGGGAAAAAGTTCTCCACTCTCTCCCCATGGGGGCTCTAAGAGATACAGAGTACAACGCAGAGTTAGAACTTGCTATGATTGGCCCTTTATTTTTAATAATTGCTATGAACTCAAAAATGCTTGTAAACATTATGGGTCTAACACTAATAAATCTGTGACAATAGGTTTACTTAGCTGAAAATCCTAAGTGCCCCCACTGTTTAATATATTACACGTGTACAGTGTAGGCTTCTCGGAAGGGATGCATGGTTTGCTTGGCAACTGCGTGTGTGTGAGAGAGATATATATACTAACGCGTGCAACGCGTAGGGAGTATTAATATCTGGTTTCTGTAGGCTGGTACTTTTCCGAGAAGAAACGATAGGATCTGGCCTTTTGAGGCGTTGAGGGTTGTAGCTGATAAAGGGCAATTGTGTTTTTATCTCATGAGAACTTGAGCTTGTTGGCTTATTCCACCAAAATTCAAGAGCAAATAGACAAACAACAACTTTTTAAACTAAGAAAGAAACAAAACTATTAACGGGGAAGACCCTCAAGACTGCAAAGAGGCAACAACTAATTTATGTTCATACTTCTTTAGGATTAGCACAATTTAGTATAAATAACACGGCTAGTAATTGGGCGATCGAGTTGATCATTTGCACATATTGATTCTTAGCATATAATCCATATACAAGTCCATCGTGTCATATTCAGGTTGAAGGTTAATACTCCCTCCGTTCTCATTTATTTGAAAATTGGGTACGGAGTTTTTAAAAAATAAAGATTTTTGAAATTTGTAGTCCTAAACAAGTTCAAATGGGGCCCAGTGTATTTGTGTGGTTATAAAAGTTTCTTATTAAAGATAGAGTTGTAACTTTAAGCTAAATTGTTACCAAATTTAGAAAGAGTTCATTCTTTTTGGAACAAACTAAAAAGGAAATATGTTCATATAAACTGGAACAGAGAGAGTAATAATAAAAAGGAAACTTCAGCTTCATCCAAACTCAAACTACCCATAGTAAGAAAATTATTACTCCCTCCATTTCAGTTTATGTGAACTCATATAATTGAGTGTAGAGTTTAGGAAAAGAGAGAAAACTTTTGAACTTGTAATGTAAAATGAGGCCGCACATATATTTTGTGTGACTATAAATTATTGCATAAAGGTAATTGTTCCCAAATAAAAAATTAAAAGGAGCCATTTTTTTTGACACCCACCAAAAAGAATATAATTTCATATAAATTAAAATGGAGCGAGTATTATTTAAGCACAGTTAGTTTTACATAATTTTACTGCTACAATTGTGAAGCTTAATTCATGTAATAGTTCAAGTGCAAGAATTATACCATTTTTTGGAATTTGTAACGCCCTCACTACTATTCCACTTGAGTCAACAGTCAACTACAACACTAGCTATTTCAAACGAGATGCTTGTATTAAAATTATATACACCATTAGTAAAAATAACATGACGTGTAGGATCTCATGCTTACATGTTATATTTAAATTTGTATCGAGAAGATAGTTTTGTCAATGTTACCTTCTCAAAAAAGAGTTTTGTCGCAATTTGGCAAATGGAATTTTTAGAACTAATATTCCTGCCTGAATTTTCAGGTTAACTTTCTGTTTTAAGCTTTAGCTATAAATTAAATTCTTGGTTAAGTTTGCCTCGGAGATTAATGCGAAATCTTGGAGCGAGCTAGCTGTAGCTGAAAGGGCAGCCGTGTTACAAATTCAATTGCAGAAAGAAAAATGAAAAACAATAACTTTTAAAACGAAGAAAGAAACAAACTATTCTTTCGAAGAGGCAAGAACTTCATGATCATACTTCCAATTTATAGGATTAGTATAATTCAATATGACTAACAGCTAGTTGATCAATATAATTGTATAGGGCAAAATATGGCTTGATTATATGGGGTCGAACACAGTTTTATCCACGCTCACAAGCGATAAGGGGACGATCCCTCTCATACGTCTCCTACAGCGAGGGTGCAGTTTGATTGTGCGTAAGGATACGAACGATGTCGTTCATATTTGGACGTCCCCTTTAAAAGGGCGTCAACTATCCCCCGGCGGATTATAGTTTTAGTATGGAGGCCTCACCTCTATATAAATGGAGGCTTCCATGTTATAACGGCCCATGTGTTATTATCTAATAATATAATTTCTCTCATTCTCTCTCTATTTTTCTCTCCCAACTGTGATAAGCGATTATCTTTAAAAGTTCTTCATCTTGCAAGTATCTTTTCATTATAATTACACTGATCTCATATTTAGGTTCATTATATTTGATTACGATTTACCACTTTCATATCCTTTGATTGTTTCTAGTTTATAAAGTAACCAATAACTTTTGAGCCAAACAATTTGGCGCCGCCTGTGGGGATTTCGAGAATCAAAATCATAGTATTCACCTAAAGATGAGCCAACCATCTCCTCTATATCACGCGAAAACCAAAAATGGCCGAAAAAAATGTCAGATCCAAAGCAATAATGGGAGTCACAACCAATCTTCTGGGCTCTCTCAATGAGGTCGGCGATGACGCTATCACCAATACAACCCCTGGCACCGCACCAGAAGCAGAGACCTCCCCTTTCCCCTCCGAAGATCCATCGACCTTGCATGACAAAGGAGTTTTCACATCCGCTGTCAAAGAGCCACCCTCACTTATCAGGAAATTGCTGGAAGAGTGGCTAACAAGCACCTTGAGTTTCTTAGTCAAAAAACCACCACAAGGTAAATTGAAAGCAATACCAACGACGAGTGTCACCACTGCCGCGGGCGAGCAAGAAGAGACTTGAGTAACCAGCCAACCCGTGGAAATACAAACCCATGATGACACGCTAGCCGCCATCCATAGAAAGATGGAAGAAATGGAGAGCGAAAACAAGGCTCTCCGCGAACAGATGAAGGAGCACCAGGAGAGGATCGACAAAATCCCCGGAGCCCCTAAGTTGTTAGCAAAACACGACATGGAGAGGTTCGTAGAGCAGCCATACTCTAAAGAAGTCGTCCCCTACTCCATCCCGAAAACTTTCAAGATGCCTCCTTACTTAAGGGTATACGATGGGACCACAAATCCTGAGGATCATTTGGTTCATTATGTCACTGCCGTAAAAGGTAACGACCTATCAAAAGAACAGGTACCATCAGTGCCGCTTAAAAAGAGCGGCGAGACGTTAACAAGAGGGGCCTTGATATGGTACTCCCAACTGCCTGCCAAGGTAATATCAACATTCGAGGAAATGGCGGATAAGTTCATCACCGCTCATGCGGGTGCGAAGAAGGCAGAGGCAAGTGTCAACGACATCTTCGCCGCCAGGCAACCCACAGAAGAAGGGCTCAGGGACTTCCTCACCAGATTCAACAGGGTAAGAATGAGCCTGCCAAACGTGTCTGAAGGGATGGCAGTCGCTGCCTTCCAGAACAGACTAAGCAGGGACGATTCCAGAGCAACGAAGAAGCTACTAAACCACCTCATGAAGTATCCCCCTACGACATAGGAGGAAATCCACAACGCTTACTACGTTGAAGTACGAGTAGACAAAGACAATCTCAACGGGCCAACCCAACGGTTAACAGCTATACAATCAGGAGCAAGGGACATCGGGAACATTCCCTACATTCCAACAGAGAACAATATCAGCCATACACGAGATCCTCCCATCCGTCGCCCCGGCACATGGACCCATTACAACGGCACGTCGCCCCTCTTCGAAATGAAAGATGTACACCCCCTTTATTATCATCACATAATTTTTGCGTATCTCCGTTAGAATAGAGTACGCGCTGGAGAAGCATGGCACCAAGGTGCAATGGCCTCAGAAGATGAAGTCAGATCCCGCCACAAGGAAATCGAACGTCCTGTGCGAATTCCATTAGGAACGGGGACACAAGACCAAAGATTGCATAGGCCTGCGACAAGAGGTCGTCAGAATGCTAAACCAAGGATACCTGAAAGAGCTACTCAGTGACAAAGGAAAGATCAACTATGCATGCGGACGAGAGCGACCCTACAGACCACCAAAGTCGTCTTTCCCGATGCGGATGTTAAAAATGATCGTTGACGACGAAAATGACTCAGCAATCAACCATGTCAAATTCGCCAACACTCATAGGCTAAAACGGACCATCTATCACGAATGGTATGACGACTTTGAAGGAAGTATCACCTTCAACAAGTCTGATGCTGACGGTTTGTATTTTCGTCATTACGATGCTTTAGTCATTACTTTATGCATTATTGATACGAATGTCAAGAGAGTCATGATCGATGAAGGAAGCAGCGCCTGTATCATCCACCTGAGAGTCCTTGCGTAGATGGGACTCGAGGATAGGATAATACCCCGCTGCATAACACTAATTGGTTTTAACAATGCAGTAGAATGTACATCCGGAGAGGTGACCTTGCCCGTCCTCGCGGGAGGGGTCACGTTGGAAACAACTTTTCACGTAATGGACCAGGAGACGGCATCAACATTATCATAGGGCATCCGTGGATACACGCCATACGAGCGATCCCTACGAGCTTGTACCAGGTTGTCAAATTCCCTACCCCATGGGGGATATTCAGCATCAAGGGGAATCATGCACCGCACAAGAGTGCTACAAAATAACCCAAGACTGCACTCACATCAGATAACTAAGGGGAGCGAGCGCGAAGGCATAGCAATTAGTCATGTAGGGGACTAAAATCGACCCGACGGCAGACACCATAAAAGATCCTGACATCGTGGAAGCTTGCAAAGCAACGATCGAAGATCTCGATCCAATCCAACTGGATAGCAACAATCCCGCAAAGAAAGCTTACATCGGGCATGGCCTCGCTGATCCAAGTAAGTACTATGAATTCTTAACTAACCACGCAGACCTATTTTCCTTTTCCCATGCAGATATGCCGGGGATTTTGTTAGATATCACCACCCATAAGCTAAATGTCGACCCGATACATCCGTCGGTACGACAAATAAGAAGAAAGTTCAACGTCGCAATCAATTAGGCAGTCCGTGAGGAAGTAGACAAACTACTCGCCAACGGCTCTATTAGGGAGTCAAAATATCCTCAGTGGGTCACCAACATCGTCATGGTCAAAAAGAAAAATGATAAGTGAAGAATGTGCGTAGATTTCACCGACCTGAATAAAGCATGCCCAAAGGACTCCTTCCGCCTTCCCCATATCGACCAGTTGATCGATGCCACCGCTGGACACGAACTGCTGAGTTTCTTAGATGTATATTCCAGTTACAATCAGATCCTGATGCCGAGGAAGATCAGGAGAAGGCGACCTTCATCACCCACCAAGGAACCTATTGCTACAAAGTGATGCCCTTTGGGCTAAAAAACGCAGGGGCCACATATCAAAGACTGATTACCAAGATGTTCAACAAACAACTCGGCAAGACCATAGAAGTCTACATTGACGACATGCTGGTGAAATCTGCAAAAAAGGAGGATCATATCGACCACTTAAAAGAGGCATTCGAAATACTAAAACAGTACGGGATGAAACTGAATCTCGAAAATTGTGCTTTCGGCATAGCGTCAGGGAAGTTTATATGGTTCCTTGTATCCCAACGAGGTATCGAAGTCAACCCCGACCAAATCAAGGCAATCGCCACAATACCCGAATTGTTAAACAGCAAAAAGCAGGTGCAAAATTTGACGGGCCGGATAGCCGTCCTTTTCAGATTCATCTCACGATCCTCTAACAGATGCCACAAATTATTCAGCATGCTAAGAAAGGACAATGAATTTCACTGGAACGAGGAATGTGTCAAAGCCTTACGAGAACTAAAAACATATTTGTCATCACCACCACTGCTAGCCAAAGCGGATCCAGGCGAGCCCCTACTGATATATTTCGCCTTATCAGAAGTCGCTGTCAGCACAGTATTGGTTCGTGAAAAAAAAGGTACGCAATCCCCTATCTATTATATTAGCAAAACCTTAGTGGAAGCCGAAACACAGTACCCACACCTTGAAAAATTAGCTCTGGCACTGGTCACGGCTTCAAGAAATCTCAGACCCTATTTCCAATGCCACCCCATTAGAGTGGTGACCACGTTCCCCTTAAGAAGTGTCACGACCCCAAATCCTGTCGTGATGGCGCCCAGCACATTGCTAAGCCAGCCTGACCAATCAATATCAACAACGGAGCTAGAAGCTCTCTTTAACCCATTTAAGCATTTCAAAATATGAAACAATAGTACAACAGCGGGGAAACCAAGTCCCAAAATATACTAACTCCCAGAGACCGAAGGGTCAAGAGTCATGAGCCTCTAAAGAACATAAGTGTATAAAGGTTTACAAGATACCAAGTGCGGAAAGAAAAGTCAATACAACATCGAAAGACAGTAGAAAGGAATATCGGGTCCTGCGGACTCTGCAGCTACCTCGAATATCCACAAACGTCGCCTCGCACAGCTACTGGATCACTGCTGAGAGGTACTTGGATCTGCACACAAGGTGCAGGGAGTAAAATGAGTACTGCCAGACTCAGTGGTAATAAACAAGGGTAAGACAGCGCAGATAAGAAATCCGCAATAAAGCACTATGTAAAGCTATAATCGGCTACCCTGTCATAGAATCAATCTTCACTGTACCTGTACCAACAAATACCAATAAATAGCATAACAACTAGCAGATGTAGCTAAATGCAATGCAATGCATGATATGACCGCTACGGCGCGTAGCTCGACTCCAATTTTGGGTACCCGTGCTCACTGTGGGGGTTCAGACTCCGGAGGGGCTCCTACAGCCCAAGCACATCTCATAGAGATTTTCTGCGGCGTGCAGTCCGATCCAACATATATCTCGGTGCGGCGCGCAGCCCGATCCACTACTAGTCAGCTAATATGCAGATACAGCCTCGCAGGCTCAAAAGTAGTTTTTGAAAACTCTTTTATCATTTTTCAGTTGGAAAACAGTAATATCAAGTTCCGGAGATTGGAATTAGCATAATAACAAAAATAGCTGCGGACTAGTAGTAAACTAGCATGTCTATATGATAAGACCATGATAACGATCCTCGCGGGATCCAATAACTGGCTCACGGCCCACATGTATACTCAACCGCCCAAGAAGGGGTTCCTCGGCTCAAGAGTGGCCATTATCACAATATATATATATATGCAACCATCCGAGAAGGAGGTTCGACGGCTCTAGAATAGCCAATAATACAGTATCAACAGGTCGGACTAATATATAGTCTCCAGTTCATGATCGACCCCGCACTCTCAAGAGTGTGCGTGTCTCGCTGCTATACAGCGTCACAAAGTGGTATACCGGGGTTTCGAACCCGCTGGTCATCACCCACATCTATTACTCACCTCTAGCCGGTTGTAGGATCGTCCGCGATGCCTTTTCCTTTGAATTTAGCTCCCTCGTGCGTGGAATCTAGTCAAACCACAATAATTACATCAAATACGGGTCAAATAATCATAACCCACTTCAATTTACATGAAATTAGCATAATTACACTAAGTTGGTAAAATCCGACCCCGGGCCCCACTGCTCGGAAAATTCCGAAATTAGCACCAACGCGATCCTTATCTCGCCACGAGTCCGTGCATATAAAATTTATCGAAATCGGAGTTCAAATGGCCTCCCAAATCCAAAAATCCCGTTTTCAATATTTAGGCCACATTTCTTCAAGATTTCAACCCAATTTCATGAAGATTGATGTTAATACTACCATAAATTGATGTTTTTGAGTCAAGAATCTTACCTCCGACGGATACCCGATGACTTCTCAGTGATTTCCTCGAGTTTTCTTCTCTCTAGGGCTCAAATGTGTGTTTTGGGTTAATGAACTCGTACCCTCTGTTTCTGGATTAAATTCACTGCCAGAAATATTTCTTCTACGCGATCGCGATCTTCATCACACGATCGCGATGCTCAAAATCTCGGCCTCACGCGATCGCGACATCCTTCACGCGATCGCGATGCACAATCACCCTGCCTCACGCGATCGCGTCCATAATCCTGCGATCGCGTAGCTCATTTCCCCCGGACCCATTTCTTCTTCTACGCGATCGCGTAGATAAGCATGCGATCGCGATGTACACCCTTTTAATTCTATGCGATCGCGACTGTTACCCTGCGATCGCGATGCCGTAGTCCCCAGCTCTACGCGATCGCATCCCTATCCCCGCGATCGCGGAGAGCAAATGTCTGCTGCGTTTATGACAGCAACCAGCTTTCTCTTTTCTTCCAAAAATGGTCCGTTTGGACCCCCGGATTCATCCCGAGACCCCGGGACCCCAACGAAAACCACCAACATACTCCAAAACATGATACGAACTTGTTCCAACCATAAAACACCATACTAATCATCAAAATCACCAATTAACCACGGATTCAAGCCTAAGTTTCTTCAAAACTTTCAAAACTAACATTCAATCCAAAACCCGATCAAACGATGTCCGAATGACCTGAAAATTTGCAGACATATCCAAAATCACATAACGAAGCTACAAAAATTGTCGGAATTCTATTCCGACCCCCGGATCAAAATATCACCTACCATCCGGTTTTCGCCAAAATTTAACATTCGCCAATTCAAGCTTAAAACTACACCGGACCTCCGAATTCAATTCCGATTGTTCTCCTAAGTCATAAATGACCTCCCGGAACTAACCGAATCATCAGAATCCGATTCCGAGCCCTCTAACCAAATAGTCAACTCCAGGTTGACTTTCCTTATTCAAGTTTCCTTCAAAAAGGCTATATGCCTCATTTCCAATCCAAATCACTCCTAACTCACCCGATAGACTTTAACACTGATAATAAAGCATAAAACATACAATTTCAACATAACGGGGTGGTAATTCCCGTAACGACGGGCCGGGTCGTTGCATTCTCCCCAACTTAAACAAACGCTCGTCCTCGAGCGTACCAGAGTGGTACTAGAAGCAACTCAATAGCTGAATGACCTTACCAAGCATATATTCGGGCGATCATACGTCACCCTATCTCACGCAAGTCCGAAAACACCATATAGTCAAAATTTCACAGCCCATCTGAACCATAAATCACATTGTACTTTCTGAAATCATATACCAATTGCTAATCCCATTCCTGTACTCAGGATACACTAGAATCCACTGCAATAAGCCATACTCACCACTCCGGGTGAGATCATATGATGTATCACACAACCCAATCACTCGAGACGATAGTCTCTAATCACAACAACTGGCCACAATCACCAAATACTAGCTGAAAAAAAAACTTTTTCCATTAGATGGAGTCTTGTTCCAACACCTTCATATCATGCCCACGGCAACCAGACACGCGATATATCGAACCCATCTCTCAGGTCAACCATTCATGAATCCATTTCACTTTTAACTGATACCACAACAGATTTCGGACCCAAATCTCGGTATTACCTTTCTAACCAACTAAAATCACATATACTCACATTCATTATTGGCTCCAACGACCATTTCAATTATAACACATCGCACTGGTGATAAGACACCTCAACACCGGCCTAAGCCACGACGAGCACAACATAGGCTCAAATAGAAACGTATGCACACACTCGAATCATGACAGCTTAATTCATGACAACTGTCTCCAGCAAATAGAGCTGCAATTTAATCCCTCTGTGCCATCATAATATAGGACTGAGATCGCGTCTCGCATTATAGAAATAAAGTACCTGAATCCTCCTCGAGAGGTCATAACATCACGCAGCCTTGCCACGATTCATGATTCTACCCAAACATTATTACTCAAGAAACACCCCAATTTACCAAGCTCAAACGATCAGCCACGCACATATTTAGGTCTGAACCCAAGAAATCAACCTCACCCACGGTGAAACAATTAACGTATGCTATCAAATCCTGAAAGAACACAACCGATGTGCCATTCGCCAAGCGATACTCAATACAGACTCTTCCTCAGAAGCCAGTAGGTATTGTATACCAGGTAACATATAACTAACTATATTTTTACAATATTCTGTTGCGGCGTGCAACCCGCTCCAATGACATACCCGTGGCGGCGTGCCACCCGATCTAGATACCATACCCGTGGCAGCGTGCCACCCGATCCAAGTAACCCTCGTCAAATGAATACGCGTCGAGTCAAGTTGCTCATCATAATAAACATATATAGCCTCAAGTTTGGCCACATGAAACGCATCTGACAACGTTTCTCAATACTGGAACTGAATCAATGGTAGATATCTCTACACTAACATCCGCCACTAAGGTCCAACTGACAAAGCAATGCCTACCAGCCGTCCGCTGGTCCTGGGTACAACTACTCTGTTGGAGCATACTCTGATGCTCTCTGCTACGCAATTTGTGCCATTTTCCGATATAGTCCATATCACATTAGTCTAGACGACCTGACTTATGTCAACTAGTCTGAAATAAGGTATTATAACCCAAATTCATCATATCAAGCTAAGAGAGAGCCATTAGGGCTTCCCATTTTCCAATAACCGCTAAACGGCGCTGATACACACGATGTACAACCACTGCATAGGCGGATTACGAGAACTTCCAGTCTCCAACACATATATAACACATGAATTACCATGCTTGATTCCGTACTTCACCATACAAATACATAACGCACATCAAGCGTCCATTCATACCACGAAAGCCATTCAGAAATTTCACTATGCCATCAAAGACTCAATTATTATGGTCGATCCAACAAGAGAATACCACCATACCACTGGATATCATCAGTTTACATTACCTTGTCCTTTTTGGATCATATTCCCTGCCAAATTACTAGAATAGCAGTACCATTTTCCTTAATCGCCAGAAAGATCGATTCTTAAAATCACCTGCAGCTGCCCGCGCTGCTCAATAATTTTAATGACTCCCCATATATTATGAACTGATCTCAAAACCTTGAATATGTCATTATCAACTTTCCATCACACATCGCATATGCCACACCACCCTAAGATAACATGGAAATTCATATTCCTTTCCTACGCCGCAAACATGAACGCACTCAACTAGTCAAGGACTTTTATGATCTCATATAGAGAAAACTCATTACACATTCCAAGCTTTGCATACCAACAGGAAATACACTTATTTTTCAAACCACATTAAAACACATCATAAACTCTTCCTCCCAATCACATTGCATAAGTTAAACTGCCAGGATTGAGTCCTTATACACATATTATACCCATATCGGGTTACACGACTGCCAACACTCAAAAGCTTTATTGCACAATATCTACAAGACTTATTACTTCAACCACATACCAGGAATTAGTCGTATTCTTTATCATACCGCTTCGGTTTATTAACAAGTTGTTCCATTTACCCAGTTTCCTTTCTGATTCATCTTTGATTTAATATTAGCCACTACCGTAGCACCATAACACATGAACTCATTCCACACGAGACTCGTACATAAGACCACACGGTCTGAGACATATAGGCCACTGAATACTCTCTCAAATTTCCCGGAAGGATCACATCCTACAATACTTTATTTTGAAGAACCTCTTGCGATTTGAATTCGTTATCATTACCTTCCAATACGGATTACATAGAATCCCATCATTCACATAATATAACACAAGTACCGATCTCTTCTAACGAAACCACCATCTTTAGCCACATGCACAAATTTGAGACACCTGACTGTTACAAGTAAAATCTTGAACACCGTAAACAATTCTCGGGCGTCAGTCATCCTTATTCAGCTGTAATTCAACTGTCTTATTGAACAGAACCACTCGTGCCTTATTAGAACTCTGACACTGCAGATCATAATTACATACGGATACTATTAGCCATCACTCTTTTCTATACACCAAGCATTCCTTACCAACATCAGTTCAAAATACCCTAGTATTTCTTCACATCTACGAAGCACCATAACCTTTATCAGAATTTTCCCAACATACTTAGAGACAGAATCAACATAGCACACAATAGTGCAATCAGTTAATCAATAGCAATCTCCCCAACTTAGCTCGAAGCCATTCATCAAAGCACTTTCAACCACTCATATCAGTATTACTCAAGTGATGCCGAAATGTTAGTATGATATTATACTCAAGTCATTTACAAGTTTCGGCGGAGATTCGAATCGTCAGAAATATTAACTCTTTTGCAATTCTTGCATTCATTCACACACAACAGTTACGCCCCCTCTTTAGGTGACAAAATCTTTTCTAAGTCCCGAATTTTCCAAAAATTTCGGCGGAGTTTCCTTTGTAATTTGGCCTATCCACCTGCCAGAGAATCACCAAACCATTCTAACAATACATCCACAACTCAACAAAACATCACAATGTATTTCAACAACATTAAATCTCAATACTACACGAATCATATTATCACAATTTATACTTGAACTTGCGTTGTATCTGCTCGAATCATAACACATATCAATACCTTTCAATTACACATGAGAATCAACCCACCTACCTCGCCTCAATTTAGCATTTCAGCACAATACCTTCCACCAGGATACACATAGCATAATCACTTTAGTCTTCCCGAGTTTGAACTCGTTCCACTACACATAAGGCACTTTACCTTCCAATTAAGAGATATGATAAATAGTCACCACGCCCATAGCTCGGGGCTACACAACAGTTTAGATAAGAGTCGAACAATTAACAACTCATCCATTAGTAAACCTCCATAATACTCTACAGATCGGCACAAGGCCCCAAACATGGCTACTAGCCCAAGTACATAGATATAAGCCCTGTCACAATACCACCACGCTCGTCACATGATGCGTATTCCATCTCAGGACAGCACTGTGTAGTGCAAATATACGCGATTTCAAACCCTCAGTACATTACCACTCACAAAATCAGCACCTCAATGCTCAAGTCATAAACAAGGTCCAGCCTCAAGTCATCCTGACTGGCCCAACATGAACTCACAGAGATTATATCTCGCCCCTCGTTCGAGGAAATCACAAGCCATAAGGCAATTACATTACTGAGCGCTCGATGCGTACACAGACGTGTGGAAGGAATTTCAAAAATTATATCTCAAGCTGAATCAAGTACGCACGATAAGAATTCCAAGAAATGTGAAGTGTTTCCTAAAGGTTCGCGGCCTCCCGAGGATAAGTACAGGCGTCCCCGTACCGATCCACAAGACTCTACTAACCGGCTCAAGACTCATGAGGCCTAGTAAACCTAGGCTCTGATACCATCTTGTCACGACCCCGAATCCTGTCGTGATGGCGCCCAGCACATTGCTAAGCCAACCTGACCAATCAATATCAACAACGGAGCTAGAAGCTCTCTTTAACCCATTTAAGCATTTCAAAATATGAAACAATAGTACAACAGCGGGGAAACCAAGTCCCAAAATATACTAACTCCTATAGACCGAAGGGTCAAGAGTCATGAGCCTCTAAAGAACATAAGTGTATAAAGGTTTACAAGATACCAAGTGCGGAAAGAAAAGTCAATACAACATCAAGACAGTAAGAAGGAATATCGGGTCCTGCGGACTCTGCCGCTACCTCGAATATCCACAAACGTCGCCTCGCACAGCTACTGGATCACTGCTGAGAGGTACCTGGATCTGCACACAAGGTGCAGGGAGTAAAATAAGTACTGCCAGACTCGGTGGTAATAAACAAGGGTAAGACAGCGCAGATAAGAAATCCGCAATAAAGCACTATGTAAAGCTATAATCAGCTACCCTGTCATAGAATCAATATTCACTGTACCTGTACCAACAAATACCAATAAATAGCATAACAGCTAGCAGATGTAGCTAAATGCAATGCAATGCATGATATGACCGCAACGGCGCGTAGCCCGACTCCAATTTTGGGTACCCGTGCTCACTGTGGGGGTTCAGACTCCGGAGGGGCTCCTACAGCCCAAGCACATCTCATAGAGATATTCCTGCGGCGTGCAGTCCGATCCAACATATATCTCGCTGCGGCGCGCAGCCCGATCCACTACTAGTCAGCTAATATGCAGATACAGCCTCGCAGGCTCAAAAGTAGTTTTTGAAAACTCTTTTTTTATCATTTTTCAGTTGGAAAACAGTAATATCAAGTTCCAGAGATTGGAATTAGCATAATAACAAAAATAGCTGCGGACTAGTAGTAAACTAGCATGTCTATATGATAAGACCATGATAACGATCCTCGCGGGATCCAATAACTGGCTCACGGCCCACATGTATACTCAACCGCCCAAGAAGGGGTTCCTCGGCTCAAGAGTGGCCAATATCACAATATATATATATGCAACCATCCGAGAAGGAGGTTCGACGGCTCTAGAATAGCCAATAATACAGTATTAACAGGTCGGACTAATATATATAGTCTCCAATTCATGATCGACCCCGCACTCTCAAGAGTGTGCGTGTCTCACCGCTATACAGCGTCACAAAGTGGTATACCGGGGTTTTGAACCCGCTGGTCATCACCCACATCTATTACTCACCTCTAGCCGGTCGTAGGATCGTCCGCGATGCCTTTTCCTTTGAATTTAGCTCCCTCGTGCATGGAATCTTGTCAAACCACAATAATTACATCAAATACGGGTCAAATAATCATAACCCACTTCAATTTACATGAAATTAGCATAATTACACTAAGTTGGTAAAACCCGACCCCGGGCCCCACTGCTCGGAAAATTCCGAAATTAGCACCAACGCGATCCTTATCTCGCCACGAGTCCGTGCATATAAAATTTATCGAAATCGGAGTTCAAATGGCCTCCCAAATCCAAAAATCCCGTTTTCAATATTTAGGCCACATTTCTTCAAGATTTCAACCCAATTTCATGAAGATTGATGTTAATACTACCATAAATTGATGTTTTTGAGTCAAGAATCTTACCTCCGACGGATACCCGATGACTTCTCAGTGATTTCCTCGAGTTTTCTTCTCTCTAGGGCTCAAATGTGTGTTTTGGGTTAATGAACCCGTACCCTCTATTTCTGGATTAAATTCACTGCCAGAAATATTTCTTCTACGCGATCGCGATCTTCATCACGCGATCGCGATGCTCAAAATCTCGGCCTCACGCGATCGCGACATCCTTCACGCGATCGCGATGCACAATCACCCTGCCTCACGCGATCGCGTCCATAATCCTGCGATCGCGTAGCTCATTTCCCCCGGACCCATTTCTTCTTCTACGCGATCGCGTAGATAAGCATGCGATCGCGATGTACACCCTTTTAATTCTATGCGATCACAACTGTTACCCTGCGATCGCGATGCCCTAGTCCCCAGCTCTACGCGATCGCATCCCTATCCCCGCGATCGCGGAGAGCAAATGTCTGCTGCATTTATGATAGCAGCCAGTTTTTCTCTTTTCTTCCAAAAATGGTCCGTTTGGACCCCCGGATTCATCCCGAGACCCCCGGGACCCCAACGAAAACCACCAACATACTCCAAAACATGATACGAACTTGTTCCAACCATAAAACACCATACTAATCATCAAAATCACCAATTAACCACGGATTCAAGCCTAAGTTTCTTCAAAACTTTCAAAACTAACATTCAATCCAAAACCCTATCAAACGATGTCCGAATGACCTGAAAATTTGCAGACATATCCAAAATCACATAACGAAGCTACAGAAATTGTCCGAATTCTATTCCGACCCCCGGATCAAAATATCACCTACCATCCGATTTTCGCCAAAATTTAACATTCGCCAATTCAAGCTTAAAACTACACCGGACCTCCGAATTCAATTCCGATTGTTCTCCTAAGTCATAAATGACCTCCCGGAACTAACCGAATCATCAGAATCCGATTCCGAGCCCTCTAACCAAATAGTCAACTCCGGGTTGACTTTCCTTATTCAAGTTTCCTTCAAAAAGGCTATATGCCTCATTTTCAATCCAAATCACTCCTAACTCACCCGATAGACTTTAACACTGATAATAAAGCATAAAACATACAATTTCAACATAACGGGGTGGTAATTCCCGTAACGACGGGCCGGGTCGTTACAAGAAGCATACTACATAAGCCCGAGTTATCAGGCTAACTTGCCAGATTGGCTGTAGAGCTCAGCGAACATGATATCCCGTATATCCCAAGAACTTCCATCAAGTCACAAGTCTTCGCCGACTTTGTGGCCGACTTTAGCACAAAAATACTACGAGAGGCAGAAAGGGAAGCTCTACACTCCACCTCAAATACCGACCTATGGGCTCTCTACACGGATGGAGCCACTAATGCCTCGAGATTGGGACTGGGACTCGTCCTTGAAGTCCCCATGGGAGAAGTTATTCTCCAGTCCATACGATGCCCCGAGGTGACTAACAATGAGGCAAAATACGAAGTTGTTATTACAGGTATAAGACTAGCCATTAAATATGGGGCTCGCTGACTCGTCCTCCACTGCGACTCTCAGCTCACGGTAAATCAAGTCACTAGGACTTACCAAATCAAGGAACAAAGATTGCAAAAGTACCATGCGGAAATCCACAGATTGATGGCCCAACTCGACGAGTGCCGCTTTGAGCAGGTCCTAGAGCACAGAATGCCAAAGCGGACGGCCTAGAAAAACTAGCTTCAGCCACCACGAGCTTCGATAAAGAAAGCATCGTCACCTTCCTCTACTCGGCAATCGATCATGCAGAGGTACTCTCGTTAAACTCAACCTAGGATTGGCGCAACCAGTTTTACCGTACTTGCAGGAAGGAACACTCCCGCCTGATAAAAAAGAGGTAAATAAGTTCCGTGTATAGGCCGCCAGATATTGCATGATAAGGACCTTTAGAGAACCCCTGGTCAAGTTCCTAGTCCCTAATCAAACGACACGAGTACTGGAAGAAGTACATGAAGGTCATTGCGGCGCCCATACTGCCAACCGCACACTCGTGCACTATCTAATACCAGCTGGATATTATTGGCCTACAATGAAAAAAGACGTCGTAGAGTATGTCCATCGATGCGAAATATGCCAAAAGTTCTCCCCTATGATACACCAACCAGGAGAACCTCTCCACTCGGTCACCTCCTCTAGCCCTTCACCAAGTGGGGAATGGACATAGTCGGCCCGTTACCCACCGGACGAGGAAAGTTACATTTTCTATTAGTTTTAACTGACTATTCTCCAAGTGGGTGGAAGCAGGTGCATATGCCCAAATACGCGAACAGGAGGTCATCGCCTTTATATGGAAGAACATCATCTACTGCTTCAGCATCCCCAAAGAAATCACCTGCGATAGCGAGCGACAGTTCATCAATCAGAAAACGACTAAATTTTTTGACAAATGGCACATCAAACGAATACTCTCCATACCATATCATCCTGTCGCCAATGGTCAAGCAGAGTCATCCAACAAGACAATACTGAACTGCTACCAGAGATACTATGGGCGCACAAGACCATCCCCAAATCTTCCACAGGAGAAACGCTATACTTACTAGTTTGCGGGATCGATGCTGTCATACCGATTTAAATAAGCGAACCAAGCTTGAGATATTCACACACAATAAGAGTGGAAAATGACTCGAATCGACTCCAAGATCTAGATGAGGTCGAGGAAAGGAGAGAAATAGCCCACATCAGGATGGCATCCCAGAAACAGCAAAATCGAAAGATACTACAACAAGAGGGCCAAAATCCGACCACTCAAAGTAGGTGACTACGTCCTCAAAGCCAAAACCTTGGCATCTAGGGACCCAAGCAAAAGAAAACTGGGTACCAATTGGGCGGACCGTATAAGATTACTACGGTAGTAGATAAAGGGTCATTTCAACTGGAGACAATGGAAGGGAAGACGCTAAAAAATAATTGGAATATCTCTCACCTCAAGTATTTCCATTTCAAAGGTGAACCCCCCGAGTCGTACTCTTTTTCTCTTACCCGAGTTTTGTCCCAATTGGGTTTTCTTGGGAAGGTTTTTAATGAGGCGATGAAGGAGATGCTCGGAAATACTCACGAGGCAAGTTTGACTCGCTAGTTACTTTGCAAGCCAGCATAACAGGCATTCCAAAGGGACTGGACCAATGACCATCTCCAATTTATGAAAGGGTACGGCCATCTACAACGTATGAAAGGCTATGGCCATAGTCCATATCCAATGTATGAAAGGCTATGGACATCTCCAATGTATGAAAGGCTACGGCCATCTCCAATGTATGAAAGGCCACGACCATCTCCAATGTATGAAAGGCTACGATCATCTCCAATGTATGAAAGGATACGACCATCTCCCACGTATGAAAGGATACGGCCATCTACAACATATGAAAGGCTACGGTCATCCCCAATGTATAAATGGCTAAGGCCATTGTCATAGTAAGTCGACTCAGTTCAATTACGATAAATCAACTCGACACGGTCGTGATCACTGAATGGTCACGACCATCTCAAAACGAACAAATATCTAAGGCCATTGTCATAGTAAGTCGACTCAGTTGGATTACGATGAATCAACTCGACAAGGTCGAGATCACTAAATGCTTACGACCATCTCAAAACGAACAAATGGCTAAGGCCATTGTCATAGTAAGTTGACTCAGTTTGATTACGATGAATCAACTCGACACGGTCGAGATCACTAAATGGTTACGACCATCTCAAAACGAACAAATGGCTATGGCCATTATCATAGTAAGTCGACTCAGTTTGATTAGGATGAATCAACCCGACACGGTTGAGATTGTCACACCTCCTTTTTACGCGCCCGCGAGGGCGCGAGGAAGTTTTTCCAGTTAAAGGACAATCGAGACGGGATCAATTTATTAAATTCAGAGTCGCCACTTGGGAAGATAATGGTGTCCCAAGTCACCGGTTTGATCCCGAACCGAGGAAATTTATGACTCTATAATATAGTCTGCGAAACTAGAATCCTGGATAAGGAATTCTGTTAACCCGGGAGAAGGTGTTAGGCATTCCCGGATTCCGTGGTTTTAGCACGGTCGCTCAAACTGCAATTTGGTTTCTATCTGATTTCTTTATATATTTTTATTTGTGTGCTCTTGTATCCCGCTTTAATTCTTAGGAGAATTGCGACGTCACGAAAATACATTTTGAGCCGTACCGCAACCAGTACGCCTACGACTTTAATGTATTTCAGTTTCGCCGAGAGTAAGATTTGGGTCACATAAATGCGCACCCGTATTTAGGAAAAGTAATTTTATTTAAAGTCGTGCCTAAAGAGTCTATCGTCTTGATTAACTTTTGGAAAGACCGTGAAATCCGCTAATCGGTCCTTTCAAATCTAAGTTCTCATGACAATTATTTGAAGGCCCCGCAATTATATATTTTTTTTTGCGCGGCGAGGCTCGTCTCATTTTAAAGGACAATCCTAAAGTGACTACATTTTCTATTAAGTTCGTCTCTAAAATAAACGAGAAAAGGTCCTAATTTGTTACATGTTTACCAGCTCGGGCCTCTTATTAGTTGTTAGATCAAGGTGAACGGAAATTGCACTCGAGCTTGCACAAGGGAGGTTGTTTTATGCCTTATTCTACAAGCGAGTAATACCAAAACAACAATTATAAGTAGCAGGCGAGTTTGAAAAATGTCAACATAAACTAACCATTCTCTAATTAATTTAAACCACCAGTATTAGATAAACCGAACCATTGAAGTTAACTATGTGTAATACAAAAGTCATTTTTGAACTTCATGCTAATGTTCGTCACTACCTTAGTTATTACTATTATTCAAATTGCTAATTAAAATGACATTATTTACCCAAGTGACCTCGTAAATTCAGAATTAGAATGATTATATAAACCCGATTCACACAATTCAATCATTTGAATGTTAGCGGTTTGAGTCTTAATCCCTATTCAAACACATGTCGCAATTAATCAAAATGACCTTTGATATTCAAATCTTAAATAAGACCATACTAATTTCTAGTTCTAGACTAAATCCCTGTTTTGGTTTTCTAATTTCAATTTAACATTGACCAACATGGATTACACACAAAATAGCGACAGTCCATAATTTATCAGTTAACTTATACAAATATGATGCGATTGCAGATGTGTAGTATACAAAACAGGATGAATTTAAACAGACTTCAGATCTTCATATATGTCCAAACTTTGAACTTGCCAACTACAATTTCTGGTATTCTAAAAACGTGTACCTGGAATTTAAAGAAAAGAGAAGTGAGGATGCAGTATATAGCAGCACAAACAGCGGCTAACAACAACAGACCAACAGCAACAGCTTTAACAACAGACCAACAGCAACAGAACCCCCACGACAACACAGCGACCACCACGACCACAAACTCGACAAACCACAACAACAACCTCGCCAATAAACAGTAGCGACAACAATAGCCTTAACAGCAACAAACCAACAGCAACTGAAGCAACAGAAGAACAGAAGCAAACAAGCGAGCACTTGTGTATTTTTATGAGTGCACGTGAGCCTTTATGCTATGAATATGTGTATCTATTTGTATCTTTCAGAATGCTCTCCCAAAAGTCCTCTATCACTGTTTTTTCTAAGGCCTTTTCCTAGGTATCAATGTCTGTCTATTTCTCTTCTATGTTTTTCGAATCTCCTCCTGTGTTCCTTTACTGTTCCAGATTAATGCTATATTTATAGCTAAAAACAGACCCCTCCCCCTAAATGACTTCTTGATTCAAGTTAAATGGTTCCCCATGCTCACTTGTTTGGTTCCCCACTAACACTTGTCTTTTCCTTAATTAATTCAAAAGTTATGGGCAACATATTTAATTACTTCTTTTAACATCTTCCAAAGCCACTATGTCTTGTTCCTCACTAAGTATTAAACAATACCCTTTTTTAATGTTATTAGTGCTTAGTGGATAAAATACTCAATTTAAATAATTCTGTAAGTGGTCAATTCCCGTATTACCCCTGAAATTACCAAAAATACTGTTCTACCCCATCCCTTCAATCAGTACCAAAATTAACAACTGACCAAACTGATTATTATGAACACCAAATCACTACAACTATAACCAAATCAAGCCTAACAATTGACTAATTAATATATGAAACTAATTTTCAATCAACAACATTAGGAATCATTTCAACAAAACTCATATTCATATCACAATTAACAGAACACAACCAATAGATTCAAATTACTAAAAATCACGCATCAATCGAACTCCAAATTAAATCCAACAGTAATACAGTAAAAATGAAGGATCCAATGATTTAATCAAAAGACAACCAAAATGAAGCTAAACATGGTAGAATAATGAACACAAAATAAAACACAAGCTAACAAATACCAAATCATTACATGAATACTGGATTTATCTAGTCCAAAACACAAGCATCAATTAATATCAGCTCATAAAATCTAGCAATTCTAATTATCTAGTTTTCCAATTATCAAACATATAGAAATGGATGAACCTCATGTCTATCACCACAAAATCAAGCAACAAATTAAGAAATGGGAAGTAAGTAAAACCTGGATTGCTTTCCAATTAAACAAAAAATGAAGCAACGATTACGACCTTAGACGGAATCAACCACATCGAACTAGAATATTGGACGAAGACTTCAACTTGAACGTAAACAAAATATATCTGGATAGCAAACGTCCCTTGCAACGATGAATAGTGAATCGTCTTAATGAAGAAGATGACTGAAGACGATGACGATGACCAAACTGAATGATGATGAATATGAACGAACTGGCTACGAACACATTTGTGAAGGCTGCTGGTTTTCAGGGCTGAAACTGGTCGTTTGGTGGGTGACAAGGCTGCTCGACGTCGCGATGAAGACGGAGGGAAACCATGGCTGGCTGGGGATGGCGGAAAGATTGGGGTGGTCAACTGGAGTGTTGCTGGTCGTTCATGGATGGTCATGAAGTGAGGCTGGACGTCGAACAAGAAGCTGGTGACGATGAGCTGGAGGTAGTGGTCTTTTCCGGCGTGACTGGTGGTTTCTCTAGTTTCAGGCGAGGGGAAGGCGGTGACGAGCTGTCTCTTGGAAAGGAGCTGGTCGTTCATGGCGTGAGGCTGGTGACTGGCCGTTGTCGGCAGCGTGAAAGAGATGGGGTGGTTTGGGGTGTGGCGGCTGATCGAGATGGAGAAGAAAGAAGGAGCTCTTTAGGGTTTTGGGAGATTAGGAAAATGAAATGAGAAAGAAAAGAGGGGGGTTTGGTTATTTTCGGACCGGGTCGGGTAAAATGGGTTGGGCGTGGGTATGGGTTGGTTTTGGTAGGGAATTGGGTGGTGTATTGAATTACATTGGGCCTGGTTTTGCTATGGCCCAATTCCGATTTCCATACTACATTCCATGGTGTATCATATACATATGTGTGTATATATATGTATATATATATATATACTAACTCATAACACAATTAATTTTTTACTACAATCATCCCACATAATTACATATCACTTAAATGTAAACCGTATAATTTTGATATTAAACACTAAAAAAAATGCAAAACATGATGTATATATTTTGTATTTTACTAATTTAAATAAATAAACACGCACACACAAACATGCAAAATGTAAGATAAAAATAACACAAAAATCACAAAAATCATGCTCAACATAAAACTATTTTGAATTTTCTGGGAGTGATTCTCATGTAGGGCAAAAATCACGTGCTCACAGCTGCCCCTCTTTGCGCGTAAACATGAAGAGTTTTCGTGCAAAGATAAGTGAGCGGATACGAGCGATTTTTGCTCGTTCAAGCACTCCGTATGAAGCATTTTTGGAAAGTTTGACCGAACCTTGCTTCAAAAGGTCTCCTACATATCCCTGGCTAAAAGGGAATCAGGTCAATGTAGTTCGGGAAGTTCTGGTAGCTGGAACTACCCTGACTGTTGCGATCTTGTTGTTATTGCTGTTACCGCTGTTACCGCTGTTGCCAATGCTTAACTGATCCCCTTATTACACCGTGCTAAACAAAATAAGAAGCTAGACTAAGTTACGAGTACTACAAATTCTTATCTATCTCTTTTAACTTGGCCTTGTCAGGCTCCTTGCCATCCTGTCTGACTTGACGTTCCTTCTGATGTTTCTTCTCTTCTGCCAGTTGTTATTTCGGTCTATCTTGATTGCCGAACCCCGACCATTGCTTCTTTCTTTATGATCTTTGAACTATTCTCCTTTGCAATCCGAATCTATCTTTCTGATCCTTGTTGCCTTCCTTCTGCTTACAAACTTGGATTCATGCTGGGGATCTCTGTTATACTCTACTGCTTTCCCCACACAACTTCGAAAGTAAATTGCCACTCCATTCTTCAGGCGGGCTGCAGACTCTAAATTTGAACCTTGATACTTGCTAGTTGCAGGTGCTGCTTTTCGGATCAAGACCAGGTATGCAGTGCTTGCGACCTGGGCCATGTCTTGAGCACACCACATCTTTCCCCAACTTTTGCACTTGGATTAACTCCTTGCCTTTTTCATTGTGATTAACTTCTGTTGATCATCTCGGACTGTTGACTCGCATTCTGGTCGCCAGCTTCTTTTGTTGCTAACTTGCATTACACTCCAAAGTGAATTCCCTCACTTGTGATCTTCAAGCTATTCTCCTTCGAAGTCTGAATCTATCTTTTCTGATCCTTGTCGCCTTCCTTCTGATTCATGCTGGGGATTTCCGTTACACTATGTCACTTTCGATTGTTCACCATCCTTATCAAATCTTGGAAACTGAGACGGCGTTCTGCTTTTCTGGCGGGCTTCTGACTTTAACAACATCTTTTGAAAATAAACGCCATTCCTCTCTTCAGGCGGGCTCCTGACTTCAATCATCAACTTTTGAAAATAAATCGCCATTCCTCTCTTCGGGCGGGCTCCCGACTTCAACAACATCTTTTGAAAATAAACGCCATTCCTCTCTTCAGGGCGGGCTACTGACTTCAACATCTTTTGAAAATAAATCGCCATTCCTCTCTTCGGGCGGGCTCCTGACTTTAATCATCAACTCTGAAAATTAAACGCCATTCCTCTCTTCAGGTGGGCTCCTGACTTCAACAACATCTTTTGAAAATAAATCGCCATTCCTCTCTTCAGGCGGGCTCCTGACTTCAACATCAACTTTTGAAAATAAATCGCCATTCCTCTCTTCAGGCGGGCTCCTGACTTCAACAACATCTTTTGAAAATAAATCGCCATTCCTCTCTTCGGGCGGGCTCCTGACTTCAATCATCAACTCTGAAAATTAAACGCCATTCCTCTCTTCAGGCGGGCTCCTGACTTCAACATCTTTTGAAAATAAATCGCCATTCCTCTCTTCAGGCGGGCTCCTGACTTCAACAACATCTTTTGAAAATAAATCGCCATTCCTCTCTTCAGGCGGGCTCCTGACTTTAATCATTAACTCTGAAAATTAAACGCCATTCCTCTCTTCGGGTGGGCTCCTGACTTCAATCATCAACTCTGAAAACTAAACGCCATTCCTCTCTTCTTGTACCATTTTATTCTTGCTGCATCGACTCTTGAGCCATCATTTCTCCTAAATCACCTTGTTTCGGAACTGCTTTCCTCCTGGGTCGTGTTGCTTTCCCTCCTGACTGCTGGGGATATCTTTAGAACTGTTTACTTGCCTGCTGAGGATAATGATGCTGGGAAAGTTTTCCTTCATCCCCTCATTTCCTTGGACTCATGCGCTTGAATTTGTGCTGGGATCCCTTGTTGTAACCCTCTGCTTTATGTCGGGTTACTGGTTTCAAGACCTGCAATGTAAAGACTGAAGACTTGCCTTTTGTTATACAGGTAGGCGCCTGCTTTTAGTAGCAATTTGAATTAAAAATGCATTCTGGCAATAATTTATGAAATATGCAAAGGACAATGTAAAATAAAACAAACGTAAAATATCCTTTTCGAGGGCGGATAGTCCCATCGTAATCTATTCAAGGGCGAATACTCCCATCGTATCCTATTCAAGGGCGGATACTCCCATCGTATTCTATTTGAGGGCGAATACTCCCATCGTATCCTATTTGAGGGCGGATACTCCCATCGTATTCTATTCGAGGGCGAATACTCCCATCGTATTCTATTCGAGGGCGAATACTCCCATCGTATTCTATTCGAGGGCGAATACTCCCATCGTATTCTATTCGAGGGCGAATACTCCCATCGTATTCTATTCGAGGGCGAATACTCCCATCGTATTCTATTCGAGGGCGAATACTCCCATCGTATTCTATTCGAGGGCGAATACTCCCATCGTATCCTATTCGAGGGCGAATACTCCCATGATATCAATGTATGAAAGTGAACAAACCCGAGACGTCCTGTTCGAAGGTGGACAAACCTGAAACATCCTATTTGAAGGTGGACAAACCCTGACATGTCATCTTGAATTGCCTTCCTCGTTTCTCCGAGAAAATTTTCAACAACGGCAGAAAATTTTCTGCCCCAATATTGGTGTTCTTCCTTGTGGCATGATTTTCTGCTATCAATAGCACTTTCTTTCCCTGTTTCAAATCAAAGAAAATTTATTAGTTCAAAACATTGTGAGCGGTTGTGCCGCTCATGTGGGGTGGTTTTTCCTTTTCTCCTTTCCCTCGCTCGGGGTTCCCAAAACTTGTAGGGGAATGATTTCATTTGCTGGAGATGATAGTCCTACTGGGGATGGGTTTTTCCATTTATCCCTTCCCCTTTCTGTGTTTCTCAACTTGCCTGGGGGTTATTTTGTTGAAGATGAGATTTCCTTTCTTCCTTTACCACTCTGTGTTGTCCGACCACCTCGGAACTTGCTGTAGATAACATTGCTGGGGGATTTTCATTTCCTCAAAATTGGTGTTTCACTCTTCTTGAAGGCTGTTGAGGATGACACTGGTTCGAAGACCATTTCCCTTAAGACTTTCCTTCTTCCCAAGTGGGTATTGACTTCTAGAAAATTTTCAAACTGAAAAGAAAATTTTCTGCCCCAAGTTTAATAATCTTCTTCGCACCCTACTTCTCTACCGTCAATGGCATTTCCTTGCTTTGCATAATAATTGGAAAGTTAGTGGCAAGTTTTGAAGTCATTTCTCACTTGTTCTGACTAGACAGACTTTGATGGGGAATTTTTGATGAAAATGAGAAAGATAAAAAGAAACAAAATAGAAAACAAAGGAAAAAGAAAATGACTCTCTAGCAAGAAATATCTATAAAAACTTATCAAACGCGAATACCAACACTACTGGTCATGACATGCACATATGGCCTATCCTTCGTCGTTAATTGCCTTTCACGATTTCTGTCTCGTGATTTCCATCTGATTATCACCTTTATTCGACTTGTAGTGCCCGAAGGGTTTTCACTTTCGAGCCTCTCTCATTTTGATTTTCTCTCAGCTTTCGTCGCCTTATGGTGCCTGTGAAGGTTTTCACCAGCAAGACTCTCTCAAATGTATCACTTTTAGCTGGGGATCGGGGTGTTACCGCTAAGACTCATTCATATTTCTTCTGTTGCGGATCAGAGTCTTTTCTGACGGGAATTAGAGTGTTATGTCCCGATGAAACTTCTCTCATTTGCCTAACTCAGCCTCTTTTGAAAATTGGTCAGAAGGTCTTTCTTTGGACCGTAATGTGGGTTTGGACAGGGCTAGAAAGAAAAGGGTATTAAAAGCTCAAAAATAAAACAAACTGGGTTCAAAATTACAACCTTCGGAATCTTATAAACACGTATTTTTTCTTTTTTTCTTTACTGCCCCTGTTTCTTGCTTGGGGATTTTTATTTCTTTATTTACACTATGACCGAGCTGTGAAGCGCCTACGTATCCTCTTTAAGGAATCAGGTCAAACGTAGTTCCCAATTCCTCTTTTCCAAATTTCTTTTTTTTTCATTTTCTTTTCTTTATCTCTTTTTGTTGTTTTCTTTTTCTTTACTTTTTCTTTATCCCTTTCTTCTTTTGCCTTTCAAACTTGTGTTTCTAGTCTTTGCAACTAATTCCTTCGTCATTTCAATTTTCAGGCTCAAAGGAGGGGTATGAAAGACTTTAAATTCAAGCTCAAAGGGTTGACGATGGATAAAGTGTTTGGATAGCAGAACAAAATGCCTTCGTCATTTCAATTTTCAAAACATGCCAAGTTCAAACAACATATTCACGACATCTTCTGTTTGTGCCCTGATTGCCAACCATATCGTCCATTCGCCTTTTTATCTGTCATTTTAAAGTATTGCTGGATGACACTTTCATTTCAGTATCACGAGCGAACCCCGTCTTAGCATAGCCAATTTTCCTTTAAGGGTTTCTTCACGTTGTACCTGCCCCAGTCTCACATGATTCGGGCTCCACATAATCTCAAATCATTTTTATTTCCCTCTTTTTTTTTTTTTTTTTTTTAAAATGACCTGATTATCTTCAAATTGCTTCATGATTAACCCTTAGCATTAGGCCAAAATTATGCTTGCATGTCATGTCACTAGAATCGGCGTTCGAACAGATGACAAATCTAAATACAGGAGAACTAAACAAAAGACGACTGGGTAATAAAAGACCGAAAATTCCATTATGGAGAAAAGGTTCAAATACAAACAAGCAACCAAAAATACATCCTGAAACGAGACTTGATAAGACTAGGCAAACTGAAATGACCAAAAATGGAAAGAAAGAGGGCTTCACTACAAGACAAAATCTAGGTCACAACTCTGGAAACAACTCGGACAAAAGTAATGACAACAAAACGAACCACCAAAGCTCCATCTAGCTGACCAAAAGATGGAGTGTCTTCCCAATTACTAAGCACGACGCTTTAGCCACTAAGTTCTGCATCAATATTGCCGAGGCTGCCATCTCCTTCAACATTTTTAGCTTCAGTCAATACACCCACCCAGAGGATTCGTGTGCTCCTTGTCATCGTCATTGATCACAATCAACCACCCTTTTTGAATCATTCTTTCTATTTCATTTTTCAAGGTACGGCAACTCTCAATATCGTGCCCTCTGACATTGGAGTGGTATGCACATCGTGCAGTAGGATCGAAGCTTCTTGCACGTGGGTCGGGAGTATATCCGGGGAGCGGTGTAATCAAGCCGACATGCTTTAACCTTTCAAACAGACTTGCATAGGATTCTCCGATAGGGGTAAGAGCTTTTTCTCGCTTCAGCAACCTCTCCTCCCTAAACGCCTTATTTGGCATGAAACCTGACCCAGGGGATTTCTGGTATGTTCGTGGGGGTTGGTAGGCTTTTTGTGGAGCTGGGTACCTGGAAGGTGAAATACGATTTTGGGTGTCCCGGGGAGAGTAGTGGTGTTGGGGCCGGGAGTAGCGTTGTGAAAATATAGCTGGGGGACGAGTAATTGAGCTACTCGAGTGGTTGGAAAAGCTATGATAGGCGGGTATATATGGAGAGTGTGAGGGATCATCTGCCATCGGGTTCAGTGTACGGGTAAGGACCGAGTCTAGGAAGCTAGGTGGTGGCGGGGGTGGTGCTTTTCCATCCATCCATGCCCGATACATGTCGGCCACATGTTGTCTCAATATTTTGACTTCTTCCACTAACATGTGGTTCCGTTCAACCAGTTGTTGTCGGGTACCGGTACCAACCCACTCAGTCTTGAGATTCTCTGCCATTGTCCTCCGACCTTGTATTATAGGGAAGAGTTATTTTGGAACCACAACCAACCACCTTTCTGAAAATGGACACAACAAAACGAAGCCAGCATGTCAGCATTAAGGTATCCCGCTTATTGATCATTCTTTTTTTTTTTTTTTTTTGGTTATGGAAATGGTCGAATCCTATGTGGATTGCCTACGTATCATGACCCCGCATGAATCAGACCGAGCGTAGTTCTTGCAAATTAATGCAAGAAATAAAGAGATGTTTATTTGATTTTTTTTTTCTTTGAAAGAAAATTATAGAAGCCGACTCCAACTACAACTTGTGTAGGAGATTTCTACAAGAATGAAAATAATTTTTGGTGTCAATTATGACTATTTCTACAAAATTGGCCACATAATGGCTTTTTGGACAAAATGACTATCTTTGCAAAATTTATTTAAGAAAGATAAACTTGAAAATTTTTCCATCCTGTGGCTCATGGGGCATCGTTCGGCATCGCCATAACCAACACAAGACTGAGAAGTTTCTAATGTCAATTGACTATTTTTACAAAATTGGCCATGTAATGGCTTATTTGACAAAGCGGCTATTTTTGCAAAATTTTATTTAAGAGGCTACGAATTCAAAACTTTTCATCTTAAGGCTCATGGGGCATCGTTCAGCACCGACACAGGCCAACACAAGACTGAGAAAGTTTAAATGCCAAATGTGGCCATTTCAGCAAAACCATATGTCGTTTTTTTTTTTTTTTTAATCCTGTGGCTCATGGGGCATCGTTCGGCATCGCCGTAAACCAACACAAAACTATTTTTTCATAAATTGGCCATATAATGGCTTATTTAGACAAAGTGTCTCTTTTTTGCAAAATTTTATTTAAGAAGATGCAAATTCAAAATTTTATCCTGGGGCCTATGGGGCATCGTTCAAGCACCGACACAGGCCAACACAAGACTGAGGAAGTTAAAAATGCAAAAATATGGCTATTTCAGCAAAATTCCGGCCATGTAATGACTTATTTGATAAAAATGGATATTTTTTGAAAAGTTGAGTGATCACTCAAACTTAATTTTGCGGATACAGCCTTTCAACATTTCCGCGACGGAATATTTCAAGGCTGTGTCCAAAATTATTTACAATGACTCAAAGTGGCTATTCTTGCAAAAACGGCCTTCCGGTGTCCTTTCGGAACATTCGGCTATTTTCAAAAACAGCATCACTTTGATTTTATTGAAAACTAAAATTTCGACATTTTTTTTTTTGATTTTTTAAAAGGGGTGGTAACCCAAACTTGATTTTGCGGCTACGACCTTTCAACATTTCCGCGAGGGAATATTTCAAGGTTGTGCCCAAAAATTATTTATAAAAATTCAAAATGGCTATTTTTGCAAAAACAGCCTTCCGGCGTCCTTTCGGAACATTCGGCTATTTGCAAAAACGGCATCACTTTGATTTTATTGACAAAATTAAACACACATTTTTTTTTTTTGATTTTTTAAAGGGGTGGTTGGACCCGATGAGGGTTGCCTACGTATCCCACCTAATGGGGAGAATCAAACCAGCGTAGTTCGGTCAGATTATTTTATGACCAATTATTTCAACAAAATTGCTCTTCCTATTTTTCAAATTTTCAAATTTTCGACAGCATTTCATCAATATTTTTGATATTTTCTATTCCAAAATTCGATTCCTTTTTTTTTTTTTTTTTTTCCAGAAATTTACCCAATCATCATAATAATACATGATAAATAAATGCAACATATAATATGCTCGGTCTTTGATTACCGGGTCACCTGTCCTAGACGGACCCAACCCCTGTGTTGAGTCCCCTAAGTCATGATGCAAATAAGCGTTCCTACTAGGGATCCGGCATGAAGTCACGTTATTCTAAGTTCAAAACCCGGGTATGTGTTCTAGACTGTGTACCCAAGCGGACAACTCGGGCTGAGGAAGGAGCTCCTTTCCGGGAACCAAAAGGCCAGCCGGCTTAGAAACTTTCCGAGCCTCTTTATTATTCCGGGTTATGACACTAACAGAATAAGGAGTCTCAACCAGTGAGCACATCCCCGGGGGTGAGAAGTGAAGGGTTTGCGGCACAGTTTTATATACAGTTCACGTAATATCAAAGCGGTAAACATATAACAGTTTGTATATACAGTGCAACTAGTATCAAAGCGGTAGACATGTAGCACGTTAATTAAACATATAGTAAAATCAGATATAGACAAAACAACAATTTAACCGAGCTCGAATTCTTAGACCCTGAACCGAAGTTCAGAGGTTATAATCCCCAGCAGAGTCGCCAGAGCTGTCACACCTCCTTTTTACGCACCCGCGAGGGCGCGAGGGAGTTTTTCCAGTTAAAGGACAATCGAGACGGGATCAATTTATTAAATTCAGAGTCGCCACTTGGGAAGATAATGGTGTCCCAAGTCACCGGTTTGATCCCGAACCGAGGAAATTTATGACTCTATAATATAGTCTGCGAAACTAGAATCCTGGATAAGGAATTCTGTTAACCCGGGAGAAGGTGTTAGGCATTCCCGGATTCCGTGTTTTTAGCACGGTCGCTCAAACTGCAATTTGGTTTCTATCTGATTTCTTTATATATTTTTATTTGTGTGCTCTTGTATCCCGCTTTAATTCTTAGGAGAATTGCGACGTCACGAAAATACATTTCGAGCCGTACCGCAACCAGTACGCCTACGACTTTAATGTATTTCAGTTTCGCCGAGAGTAAGATTTGGGTCACATAAATGCGCACCCGTATTTAGGAAAAGTAATTTTATTTAAAGTCGTGCCTAAAGAGTCTATCGTCTTGATTAACTTTTGGAAAGACCGTGAAATCCGCTAATCGGTCCTTTCAAATCTAAGTTCTCATGACAATTATTTGAAGGCCCCGCAATTATATATATTTTTTTTTGCGCGGCGAGGCTCGTCTCATTTTAAAGGACAATCCTAAAGTGACTACATTTTCTATTAAGTTCGTCTCTAAAATAAACGAGAAAAGGTCCTAATTTGTTACATGTTTACCAGCTCGGGCCTCTTATTAGTTGTTAGATCAAGGTGAACGGAAATTGCACTCGAGCTTGCATAAGGGAGGTTGTTTTATGCCTTATTCTACAAGCGAGTAATACCAAAACAACAATTATAAGTAGCAGGCGAGTTTGAAAAATGTCAACATAAACTAACCATTCTCTAATTAATTTAAACCACCAGTATTAGATAAACCGAACCATTGAAGTTAACTATGTGTAATACAAAAGTCATTTTTGAACTTCATGCTAATGTTCGTCACTACCTTAGTTATTACTATTATTCAAATTGCTAATTAAAATGACATTATTTACCCAAGTGACCTCGTAAATTCAGAATTAGAATGATTATATAAACCCGATTCACACAATTCAATCATTTGAATGTTAGCGGTTTGAGTCTTAATCCCTATTCAAACACATGTCGCAATTAATCAAAATGACCTTTGATATTCAAATCTTAAATAAGACCATACTAATTTCTAGTTCTAGACTAAATCCCTGTTTTGGTTTTCTAATTTCAATTTAACATTGACCAACATGGATTACACACAAAATAGCGACAGTCCATAATTTATCAGTTAACTTATACAAATATGATGCGATTGCAGATGTGTAGTATACAAAACAGGATGAATTTAAACAGACTTCAGATCTTCATATATGTCCAAACTTTGAACTTGCCAACTACAATTTCTGGTATTCTAAAGATGTGTACCTGGAATTTAAAGAAAAGAGAAGTGAGGATGCGTTATATAGCAGCACAAACAGCGGCTAACAACAACAGACCAACAGCAACAGCTTTAACAACAGACCAACAGCAACAGAACCCCCACGACAACACAGCGACCACCACGACCACAAACTCGACAAACCACAACAACAACCTCGCCAATAAACAGTAGCGACAACAATAGCCTTAACAGCAACAAACCAACAGCAACTGAAGCAACAGAAGAACAGAAGCAAACAAGCGAGCACTTGTGTATTTTTATGAGTGCACGTGAGCCTTTATGCTATGAATATGTGTATCTATTTGTATCTTTCAGAATGCTCTCCCAAAAGTCCTCTATCACTGTTTTTTCTAAGGCCTTTTCCTAGGTATCAATGTCTGTCTATTTCTCTTCTATGTTTTTCGAATCTCCTCCTGTGTTCCTTTACTGTTCCAGATTAATGCTATATTTATAGCTAAAAACAGACCCCTCCCCCTAAATGACTTCTTGATTCAAGTTAAATGGTTCCCCATGCTCACTTGTTTGGTTCCCCACTAACACTTGTCTTTTCCTTAATTAATTCAAAAGTTATGGGCAACATATTTAATTACTTCTTTTAACATCTTCCAAAGCCACTATGTCTTGTTCCTCACTAAGTATTAAACAATACCCTTTTTTAATGTTATTAGTGCTTAGTGGATAAAATACTCAATTTAAATAATTCTGTAAGTGGTCAATTCCCGTATTACCCCTGAAATTACCAAAAATACTGTTCTACCCCATCCCTTCAATCAGTACCAAAATTAACAACTGACCAAACTGATTATTATGAACACCAAATCACTACAACTATAACCAAATCAAGCCTAACAATTGACTAATTAATATATGAAACTAATTTTCAATCAACAACATTAGGAATCATTTCAACAAAACTCATATTCATATCACAATTAACAGAACACAACCAATAGATTCAAATTACTAAAAATCACGCATCAATCGAACTCCAAATTAAATCCAACAGTAATACAGTAAAAATGAAGGATCCAATGATTTAATCAAAAGACAACCAAAATGAAGCTAAACATGGTAGAATAATGAACACAAAAATAAAACACAAGCTAACAAATACCAAATCATTACATGAATACTGGATTTATCTAGTCCAAAACACAAGCATCAATTAATATCAGCTCATAAAATCTAGCAATTCTAATTATCTAGTTTTCCAATTATCAAACATATAGAAATGGATGAACCTCATGTCTATCACCACAAAATCAAGCAACAAATTAAGAAATGGGAAGTAAGTAAAACCTGGATTGCTTTCCAATTAAACAAAAAATGAAGCAACGATTACGACCTTAGACGGAATCAACCACATCGAACTAGAATATTAGACGAAGACTTCAACTTGAACGTAAACAAAATATATCTGGATAGCAAACGTCCCTTGCAACGATGAATAGTGAATCGTCTTAATGAAGAAGATGACTGAAGACGATGACGATGACCAAACTGAATGATGATGAATATGAACGAACTGGCTACGAACACATTTGTGAAGGCTGCTGGTTTTCAGGGCTGAAACTGGTCGTTTGGTGGGTGACAAGGCTGCTCGACGTCGCGATGAAGACGGAGGGAAACCATGGCTGGTTGGGGATGGCGGAAAGATTGGGGTGGTCAACTGGAGTGTTGCTGGTCGTTCATGGATGGTCATGAAGTGAGGCTGGACGTCGAACGAGAAGCTGGTGACGATGAGCTGGAGGTAGTGGTCTTTTCCGGCGTGACTGGTGGTTTCTCTAGTTTCAGGCGAGGGGAAGGCGGTGACGAGCTATCTCTTGGAAAGGAGCTGGTCATTCATGGCGTGAGGCTGGTGACTGGCCATTGTCGGCAGCGTGAAAGAGATGGGGTGGTTTGGGGTGTGGCGGCTGATGGAGATGGAGAAGAAAGAAGGAGCTCTTTAGGGTTTTGGGAGATTAGGAAAATGAAATGAGAAAGAAAAGAGGGGGTTTGGTTATTTTCGGACCGGGTCGGGTAAAACGGGTTGGGCGTGGGTATGGGTTGGTTTTGGTAGGGAATTGGGTGGTGTATTGAATTACATTGGGCCTGGTTTTGCTATGGCCCAATTCCGATTTCCATACTACATTCCATGGTGTATCATATACATATATGTGTATATATATGTATATATATATATATATACTAACTCATAACACAATTAATTTTTTACTACAATCATCCCACATAATTACATATCACTTAAATGTAAACCGTATAATTTTGATATTAAACACTAAAAAAAATGCAAAACATGATGTATATATTTTGTATTTTACTAATTTAAATAAATAAACACGCACACACAAACATGCAAAATGTAAGATAAAAATAACACAAAAATCACAAAAATCATGCTCAACATAAAACTA
Source organism: Nicotiana noctiflora (assembly GCA_032618575.1). NCBI lineage: Eukaryota > Viridiplantae > Streptophyta > Magnoliopsida > Solanales > Solanaceae > Nicotiana > Nicotiana noctiflora. The sequence continues at coordinate 51,089 of JASVEL010013536.1, forward strand.
TTTTGAATTTTCTGGGAGTGATTCTCATGTAGGGCAAAAATCACGTGCTCACAGAGATCACTAAATGGTTACGACCATCTCAAAACGAACAAATGGCTAAGGCCGTTGTCAGAGTAAGTCGACTCAGTTCGATTATGATGAATCAACTCGACACGGTCGAGATTACCAAATGGTTATGACCATATCAAAATCAACAAATCACTAAGGCCATTATCATAGTAAGTCGAATCAGTTCGATTATGATGAATCAACTCGACACGGTCGTGATCACTAAATGGTTACGACTATCTCAAAACAAACAAATGGCTAAGGCCATTGTCATAGTAAGTCGACTCAGTTTGATTACGATAAATAAATTCGACATGGTCGAGATCACTAAATGGATACGACCATCTCAAAACAAACAAATAGCTAAGGCCATTATCACAGTAAGTCGACCCAGCTCGACTACGACAAAATCAACTGGACAGCGATCGATACTACGCATACTACTACGACAATTGCGCAAAACAAAAGAAGCAAAAAATATATATGTATATCAAAAGAATAACTTTCATTTCCTCCAAAATGAAAAGTATACATTTATAGAGGATCCTATTCACATGACTACAAAATTGCAACAGCAAAACAAATACACATCCTAGCCGCCGCCACCCTGTTCACCGTTACCAACTGGCCCTTCGCCTTGTCCACCACTGCCTTCGGCCCGAAATGTTGCAGAGATCTAGGACCCAGTAGCCAGATAGTTCATGTCATCAAAGGTATAGCCCGCCGGGTCCGTAGAATCGGAGTTATACCCATAAGCTTCCCGGGCAACCCAAACCAAACAACGTTGGTCCTCAACCTCTGCCTCAGTAGCCCGACCAGCGGCATGTAATTCTTTAAATACTGCCAACTTAGCTTCGCTGTACACCCACATATCGTGTGCCTCGCTAGACATATCGTCGGCCAACTTGGTCGCTGCTGCTTGCCTAAGAGCATCAACTTCAGCTGCCCTGGTGTTTAGCTCGGCAGTTAAGGTATCAACTTTAGCACGCAATTCAGTGGCCTCTGCCATTGCCCCACGGCCAATCTCCAAGTTATCCTTCTTCAGCCAAAAAAGGTTCTCCAACTTCGTGTTTCGAGCCAGTGTGGTTATTAAATTTTCATCCACTTGCTCCAACTGAGTCACACGCTCTCGCAATTGAGCTTCCGACTGCTCCAGGCCCGCGCAAAAAACCTGAAACTACGGGTCCTGGACATATATGTCCGCCAACGTCTGGTGCTTAGCGCGGCACTCTTTATACTTTTTTACCACCTTCCTAAGGGTGGTGGTCTTCTTCTAAGCACGTCGGCCCCTCTCCACTTCCAAAATGAGGGTCTAAAAAAAACACAACACAAGTCAGCATACACCTATGGATCGTTCTGAGAAACAAAAAAAGTAAATCATACCTGCAGAGCTGCACCGGTGACTCTTCGGGATAAGCCCCTGTCGCCGACGTCCTTTAGCATTTCACTCTTAACAGCCGCGCAAAGTAAAGTCATCTCTACTACGGCTTGCTCACTATCTAACAACATGTTATATCTGATCAGGATCACGATCCGATGGTTAGGCCCAACCGCCACCATCTCCACCAAACGTGATCCCCCTGCGGCACGTCCTTAGTCGCGGGGTCCCACTCAAGACCTGCCCTTCCCTCGTTAGCAAACACCTCGGCAGCAGCCGATGTGTCACCTCTTTCGACACTTGGGGGTGATAACAGGTACAATCCCCCTGTGAGGGGTCGACCTCCCTAAGCGAATGGCATCACCCATCAAGACTGGCCTCGACTCGGGACGACGTATATTTGCCCTCCTAAGCTCTATGGCAATTCCCTTTCCAAGAAGCAATCGATGCCTCTTTTGCTCCAGCGGCTCTTCTCCTTCGGAAGTCTCCTCTTCGGCACCAGGAGATGGAGGTGAATGAGTCACCTCGCTCGTGGATTCGACCACCGGCACGACCTCAGGCCGAGCAGCCTCAGGAACATCCTTGCTAGAGGGCTCCTAGGTTGTATATTCGCCCTCAAGCCGAGCAGCCTCAGGAACGTCCTTGCTAGAGGGCTCCAGGGTCGCATACGCGCCCTCAGGCTGAACAACCTCAGGAACATCCTCGCCCGAAGGTTCTGAGGCACATACTCATCTTCAGAATTAGTCTTTGCCGCCGAAGGGGCTGCAACATTCCGCCTTCTTTTCCTTTGGAGAGCGCTCTGAACTGTCAAAATAAAGTAAGTCAAGCGACAAAACACTTAAAAATAGAATTTCCAAATTAGAAGTCAGCGTAATACCTAACGGGTCGTATCGGGTGATGAATGCCGACCATACCTGGCGCTCCTCCGCGAAAGAAATTACTCTTTCTACCCACGACCTTATATTTGGGACAAGTCGAGGCAGAGAAACCCTAGCTACAAAAAAAAGGAGAGCGAACAAGTTACAAAGACCGAACGGACAAAAGCTGCAAAAAATATTAAATATGCATAAAAGCACTCACGTTTTGGATTCCACATATCTGGGAACCTTCCTTGGGTAGCCACCAGGTCCGCCGTCCAGTCATAGAAAAATTTGAGCCAGAAGCGGCGATTGGGCTTGTCGTCTGCCCTGACGACCAGGCCTTTCGCGCCACGACTCTTCAATTGTCGCATCGATCCTCTCATAAAACCGGGGCTAAACAACTGCAACAGGGGGTGGACCGACACGTCAAGTCTGGCCCGATCAGGGTAAATGGTCAATATGCGACACACTTTCCATGTATACAGATTAAGCTGAGCCGGGCATACATTATAAAACGGTAAACCTCCTCCACCAAAGGGTAAATTGGGAGGCCACACCCGATCAAAAAGAGGTATTCATAAAAAGCACAGAACCCCGGTTGGTGTACACGTTGGCAAAATCCCCCCTGGCTGCCTCCATGACCACTGCATCAGAGATTTGGCACGCCTCCTACAGGCTGTCCAAATGTGAATCAAGGAACTCGGAGCGATTCCATGCACGAGTTAGGCATCTTGTAGGAAAATCCCTTCGAGCGTGAAGCTCTCGGGGAAGGACGTTGTCCACAGTGCAGCGGATGAAGGGTCTTTGGGTCTTTTTCCCACCATCCGAAGATGGTGGAACCCTAGAAGAGGATTCATCTCTATCTCCCATATCTTGTTAGCCTCGTCTTGCCATAATAAGTGTTTATCTATGAATAAGTACGTCAACAACTAAAGAAATAGACTTCAAAGAAGACTCGAAACGTTTAAAACAAAAGATACTACTCTCCCTTACAAAAGATGAAAGAAGAAGGTGAGAGTTTGAGAAGTTCAAAAGATTGTAGAAATTAAACCCTCCCCCTATTTATAGGGCCCTAATACACGGAAATCGAAGAGGCGAGCGTCAAAAAAAGGGGCGGGAAACCAAAACGTCAAATTGCCCCCTGATCCATCTTGGGAGCAGTTATAAGCATGACGCATGCCGGCAGTGACGTTAGTCCAAAAAGTAGACCACGTGTCAATGCATTAACGACGCCACGACGGATCAACATTTCCGCCCATTGAAGACGTACATCACGTACGCCTCCAACGGGCGGAGGGACTAACTGTATAGGGCCAAATATGGCTAGACCATATGGGGCTGAACGCAGCTCTCCCCATGCTCACAAGCGATAAGGGCACGACCCCTCTCATACGTCTCCTACCGCGAGGGTGCAGTTTGGGTGTAAGAATACGAACGATGTCGTTCATATTTGGACGTCCCCTTTAAAAGGGCTCAACTATCCCCCGGCGGATTATAATTTTAGTACGTAGGCCTCACCTCTATAATGGGAGGTTTCCCTGTTGTAACAGACCATGTGTTATTATCTAATAATACAATTTCTCTAATTCTCTCTCTATTTTTCTCTTCCAACTGTCATAGGCATTTATCTTTAAAAGTTCTTAATTCTTGTAAGTATATTTTTATTATAATTACACTTATCTTATATTTTGGTTCATTATATTTGATTATAATTTACTTTTTTTATATCCTTTAATTGTTTCTACCTTGTAAAGTAATCAATAACTTTTGAGCCTAACAATAATTACAAATGATGATTCATAGCCAATGTTCCATATACTAGTAGATAGCTTTTAGGAGATCGTGTCAACATATATATAGTTTAAAGTTGTTTGAACCTAATTCGTATAATGTAATTCATGACAAATATCTTGGACAATGATAATTCATGACTGGGGAATGATCACCTCTTCAGTGCTTGAGGGGTTTTCGGCTCTGTATTTTCCTTAGAGATTGGACATATATATTAATCCAAAAACCTGGAGTTGAAAGGCCTTTTAATTTATATTTGCATCTCATGAAAACTCGAGCCTTTTGGTTTGTTACCCGCAGGAGTTGTATGGAAAAGTAGAGAGACAAACAAGATCTTTTTAAGCAAGATAGAAACAAACAACTTGAGGTTCAAACTTCCTAGTATATATATATATATATATATATATATATATATGTATTTTTCTATATATTAGAAGAGCTCAGGTTTCGACCTGTTAGCTTCATGTCGTTTTTGTCAAAGTGGAGGGTAAATTAGTCATTTCGCAGCATTTCCTATCAAGCTTACACGTGGCTTGATATGTCAAAAAAAGAATTACGTGTAATTTATATGTGACTCCAGCTGTATTTTAATAATTAACATATTAGGTTTTCCATTAATGCATTTGAATACATGAGGTCTCCCTGTTTATCTTTTTGCTCTCAGGTCTAGCTGCGGGTACTTTTTTTCTCCTTCATTCTTGGTTCTTCTTTCCCTTTGGGTCATTATTATTAGCTTTGAAATTTAATGGATCTTGATATGTTCTTCTTTCACTTTTTCATCTTTTTTTCCCTTTGTATTTTTGGCTAATTCTGAAGTTTAGTGGCTATTACAAGTTCTCTTCATCGGTTTCTTCTCTGATTTTTTCCAAATCCCGTTCCCTTCTCTTTTTCTATTTTGGGTTATTTTCATGATTTTTAATTTTGCAATTGAAACTTTGCTGAGTTTTGAAATTGCGTGCTTTCCTGAGTGCTTCACTTACTGTTTAATTTTGCAATTTCAGGGCTGTTATATGTTGTGATATTTAATAACTCTTCATTTTATCACCCTGATAGTAAGGTATTTTATGTCATGCTACGCTGTTGATCTTCTTTGTTTTATTTATATTTTTTAGATGGTGTGCAACTCTTTTTTCATAAAGCTCAATCTTTTATGGACTCTCTTGAATATGGATCTGCAGATAAGTTAAACTGGAGAAGGAGCGCTGACAGGCATAGAGGCGAAGAGGAACAGAGAAGGAGAAACATCACGAATACACATCCGTAATCTATATATGTAGTCTAACTAAATCCACCTTTCCAGTAAATCTCCAAAAATTCAAGGTAATCAGGATTAGAATTAGAGTTTGAGAATTGACGATTCTACATTCATGCTTTGTGAATGATATCTTCTGCTAATTATAGTAGAACTTAATTACCCCAATTTTTGCAACAATAATATTTGAATAATAGAAGTTTTAGAATAACAATACTTTCAATGCTTTACTATGTTATTTTTTTCTGAAGAACATGGATTTGAGTTGATTTTCTTTCATTCAAGTAGAATTGGTTAGTGTAAATTTTGTGGTATCTGTGTAAGACAAATATAATACTTTGTGATAATTGTTAATTATTTTTTCCTCTGCTTGTGAACTGTCAAGTTTTAGACCATTCACTAAGGGGACTTTTGTTGGCCGAATCTATTATTTGAGTACTTATATCTAAGATGTAAATATTTTTTTCTTCATGTAGGCAGGTCAAAAATTTAACTGATACTGAAAGAAATTTTTTACACGCAATGACTCTTTGTGGATTTTTCCTAATGTGTGTTTAAATCAATAATGAAGATAAAGAAATTATTGCAAATATTTTGCTTATAGCGTTATCTTTGGAGCAATGTATTCCAAGTCTTTGGCAAATTTTATATCTCTATTTAGTATATTGAATCAATAATCAGGTTTTTTATACATTCTAGCAATAATTTCGGTTAACTTTGTCTTACTTTTGCAGGTGATTTTCCTATGATGACGTCCACACTCTAGAGGAGATATATTATCTATGAGAAAGGTAAACTGTAAACAAATGCAGTTCAATACTTAGTCAACTAGACTATAATGTTAGGAATTCCTGTTGTTAAGAAAACTAATTAGATACTCTTAATTTTTCTACAAAGGCTACCTTGATTGACATTTTCATTCTATGGGAAAAACTTATGCCTATGCTTAAGATAAGTTCACACATGAAATCTTAGTTTCGCTTTCGTATTGTAGACTTAGAGCAGAAATTTAATCATCAAATACACAAAATTTAATCAAAAAAGACCATACAATTCTCAAATTTTTGGCAATTGTCCTAATGATTGAGGAGATTGGTGCTTTTAATTGGTTGTTCTCCAAGTGCCTTTTTCATGGCAGGAGAAGATGGATATAGTTAGAGTTTCTAAAAAATAGTATTATAAATTTGGTAGGGAGAATAAAGACAAATGGGAACTTACAGCTTTTGTAGGTTCTTGAATTTGGTAAAAATAACTATTTTACCTGTACATTTGTTGCTCCCCAACCACCTTTAAATTGAGTAATTTTGAATTCGTATAATATTCCATTGACAGAGAATATTAATCTTGGAATTAAATTAGAAGATTACCATCTCAGTTGTGGTGTGGACTAACCCCCCACATATTAAGCTGAGAAGTGTTGTATTTTTTATGCATAGATAAGATAGATGATAATAATCTTTGTATGTAGGCCATTATAAGAATAATACAGTTACGTCTTTTGAGTTTAATATGCTATAGAATCTTTTTAGATTGTCTATAGATATCAACCGATAAGGTAGGTATGCAGGATGATTAAATGGCTAGCAGCGAATGACATATAGAACACATAAGGATTATAAGAATTAAAAGCTCATTTTAATCAGAATAAACATAGGAGCTCAGGAAACATTAGCACAAAAGGTAAATGGGTGTTCTGCAAGTCTCCCTCAAATACATATTATAGCGATCTAAATACGTCCAACAATAGCACGTTTGTGTTTCTTCTTTACTTCACACTGTTGGTTTGTCTTTGAAAGAAACGGAAAATGCTTTCAAAGGAGTGGAACATGATTTTGATCTTTCCTTGATTTTTTTCCGTACTTTGGTGCAAAATATAAATAGTATGAATCAAATGCTAGATTCTATTAGCTTTATCAATAGTTATAACCAGAGTGTGATTTTGCTTATTTACACCACACTGAAGATTTGATTGAAGGATATCATTGAATTATACTGGTCTATGTCGGAATAGAGGGTAGAACTAATAACACATTCTATGATGGTAGCGCTGCATATCATAATGAATAGTTATGAAATAAAAGAAGTAAGAACTAATAGTCTGTTATATAATGGTGTAGCTCATGTGATAGAATATACAAAGCAGATAAAACTAGAATTTTTATCTAGAATTTACTATTGGATTGGTTTCTTTAACTTGGTACCACAAATTAAATTCTCAAATCTGAAAAGGATAGAATAAGCTAGCTGGACCGTTTATGCTTTTTTTGCATGAGACAATATATGCAATTGACACGTGAAGTTATCTCACTAATGAGGAAGATTTGTAGCACTATTAGTATAGAAAGAGGGAAAAAATAAGATGGCATTTGTGCAATACTAGACAGGCGTATTACAACTGGGACAAATTCACATATAATATATTTTTGTGGCTTATATTTGTTATTCACTTTATGATTGTATTATATATAGTTTTACCTAGATATTCTCTGTATTGTAGCAAGCCATAAAATTAATTATTGTATGCTTATCGAAACATATTTTTTGCATTAGCGAGTGTGATTTTTTTGTATCGTATTTCCCTTGATTGTGTTGTAGATCATGTAAATTCTTATCCTGTTCCATGAGGAAATGTACCCTTTTTATTCTTTCGAGGAAGTTTACTCGACAACTTAATCTACATACTTCTTCCAGATACAAATATACCTTTAGCTATTGATATTCTCTTGTTGGTTGTAGGATGCTCCTGTACCGACGTGCATCTCACAGTTAAAGGGTTGCGTCGTGCACGTGACAATAGAAGCCGAGGACCGTGATCGTCAGCAATTACAAAGTAGATAATCTTTCAACAGAGTCTCTCATTTGCTTTAATCCCTTTAGAGTTTCATGAATGAATATTTTGTTCCAAAATGTATGTAAATAGTATCCAGTAGTTAGTTGTGATGTTTATATCTGATTTGACAATAATTTACATGAGTCAGCTTTTATTATACGAAATTTTATACCTAAATAGAGTTTATATAATAATAGTTTTAATTTATAATATTGGGCACGTGCTGGCACGTGCCAATATTTCCTAGTATATATATATGACAAACGGAATGATATTGTGCCGTTGTGATTACGAGATAAACTCGCATAAAACTTACATTTAAATTTACCTTGTCTCGCCCTGCATAACATTTGCACTTGCATACTTCTGCCCTACACTCATACCCGTATTTATTCGTCCCGCCCCACTTTGCATATATATATATATATATATATATATATATTTTTTTTTTTGAGCTTTTGGTTGGACTTTCTCATTTAATCAAGCAAAAAAGTTAGGAATGTCTTTTATTGCTCTTAAGTTACTGTGCCCGTTAAAAAAGTTATTGATCCAAAACATAATAAAATGACAACAAAGTATTTAATCAATCAAAACGTCTAAACAGAAAATGACAACAAATTATTGAATAAGACATGTAATTTAATACTAGTAATAGCTTTCTTGCTTTTGAACTCTTAAGCTATTGTTATATTTAATCAATCAAAACGATTAAAAAAATATTTCACATATAAAACATTTTTATTTTTATTTAGTCATATATTTTTAGGGAAACATACAAAAATATCCTAAATAAATCTTAACTTACCTACCTCTAGCCATTAGTCATAGACTTACCAAGACTAGCCAACAAAAATTAGAAAAATCAAATAATAAGGTTCTTTCTCTCAAAGAATCACATGCAAAAATCACCTTCCATATTTTTAAGTGTTATTAGCAACATTGGATACTTACGGAAATTTCATGGACGAGATAGTAAATAAGGTAATGAAGTATAAAAAATTATACAATATTCTAAAAATCTAAACAAAAAAGGAACTTTTTCAATGAGTATAGTTGAAATTCAATGAAAATATATAAATAAGTCAATATACAAAATTTGAGGAAGATTGGAGTTGATTTGGATCGGTTTTGTATCAAAATTAGTAATTAAATCGAGTTCAAAAAGTCTTCTGTGACACATGTATCATGAATGTTTCTCACACACATGTATATATGGATATACATGTGATATACATATGATACAAATATGATACATATGTGATACACAAATTATACATAGTGTGATACACATATCATTTTTTTCATGTTCAGTTATTACTTCGAATTTTCAAATCAACCACCTCAAAACTTCGCCAAATCATCCTAAAATTGAGATTCAAGCTCCTTAAGTTGTGACCAATCTATTCTAATAACATTCACTCAAAAAAAAGTCAAAATTTGATTTTTTTTTTTTTTTTTTTTTTTTGCTACGAATAGCTAATTTGGCTAATATTAGTTATTCCCTCTGTTTCAATTTATGTGAACCAGTTTGACTGGCCACAGAGTTTAATAAAAAATGAAGATTTTTGGATTTGTGGTCTTAAACACGTCAAAAAGGGGCTCAAAGTATTTATATCGTTATAAAAGCTTCCCATTAAGGGTAGAACTGTAAGTTTAAGCTAAATTGTTACCAAATTTAGGAAGGGGTCATTCTTTTTTGAACGGACCAAAAAAGAAATATGTTCACATAAACTGGAACAGAGGGAGTATATTTTATGAATTGACCAATTTTTATAATGAGCTACTTATAAATGGACATAGTTGGTAATTTTCCTATTTTTTATTGTTCCACGAAGGTGAGCCTTGACGTAATTGGTAAAGTTGTTGCATGTGACCAGGAGGTCATGAGTTCGAGCCATGGAAACATCCTCTTGCATAAACGCATGGTAAGGTTACGTATGATAGACTTTTGTGGTCCAACCCTTTCCCGGATCCTACACATAACGGGATCTCAGTGCACCGTGCTGCCTCTTTTTATTTTTTATTGTTCCAATTTTAATACTATAATTCTAACAACAACAGCTACCAGTATAGTCCCACAGGGTGAGATCTAGGGAGGGTAATATGTACGTAGGCCTTACCCCTACCCGATAGGGCAGAGAGGCTGTTTCCAATCGACCCTCGACGTAAGATCGAGAAAGGGAGAAAAACAAAAACAAAACAAAAGGAAAAGCATTAGTGAATCCAGAATAAACCACAAAAAAGACTGACATATAAAAGGGCAGAGTAAACAAAGCAACAACATGAACAAAATGCATTAGTAATTCTAGGAGTACTCATAGAGATATTAACCTATCAGGAACTCTCCCCTCCGACCCATTTAATACTATAATTCTATTTAGTAATATTATTTTTTATTTATTTAAGATTTGCACCACATTAGTGTTTAAGTGGCTTATTAGAAAAAGATAGGAATAACAGAATTATATTCGTGAAAAATTTCCATGATATAGATAGTGTATTTGATTTTTTAAAACAAAGAATTTCCATGAAGTTAGCAACATCTTGCCCATCCCAGATTAGTGTTCAACCATTTTTATAGTTCAAATTCAAACTGATAATATATATAGACCATATATTTGTGTTTTGCCTTTTTCAAACAAACTACCTCATTTGTCACTAATATGTTTCCTTACATCTGCTTAGTAACCGTGGTTAGTTTTCGGACTAAATGTGATTTTTTTACAAAAGACCCGCAACCCGCAAAGATTTTTTAAAAAAGTAAACCCGCCCCGCCCCACACGCGTGAAGCCTAAACTTGCCCCGCCCTGCCCATCTCGCACCCGCACCCGCACCCGTTTCGTATCTGTCCGCCCATTGTCATCCCTAAATATAGTTGTATGAATATCAGCGTGTTGATCAAATAATCTGAAGAAAAGTTGATCATCTTCGTCCACTCTCAAAACAACTCATTAATATATTATTTCATAAAACATTTTAATTGAATTAATTTTCAACTTGATACAGACGTCTCCGTAGCGATCCCTCAGACTCTACTAAGGTTGTTCGTGAGTTGGTTATTTAGGGTCTTGAGACCTGTGCTGATTTATTGCTCTTAAATATGGTGGACTTCGATATTATATTGGGGATGTACTGGCTTATCATGCTATCTTGGATTTCCATGCCAAGACCATGACCTTAGCTTTACCAAATTTGTCTCGTGTAGAGTGGAAAGGAATCTCTAGGCACTCAGCCTATTTCTATTCCACCATATCGCATGGATTCGCCAAAGTTAAAGGAATTGAAAGAACAGTTGCAGGATTTACTTGAAAATGGTTTTATTAGACCCAGTGTTTCGCCATGGGTTGCGCCGTTATTGTTTGTAAAGAAGAGAGATGGTTCGATGAGAATGTGCATCGATTATCAACAGTTGAACAAGGTGACTATCAAAAATAAATATCCACTCCCGCGATGAGTGTAACGATATCATTTATCGAAGTATAAATAGTAACACCCTCACTAGTATTGGGTCTGGTTTACCCTAAAAATGGATAACAATTTTAAATTTATATGTGATTTTAAAGATATGCGGATTAATTCAATACAAATAATAAATTGCGTTAGATTAGACAAATGAAAAACGTGATAAAGTCTCAAACCAATTGTGAGGGGTGAATCCAGACTCAATACAACCTCAATGAAATGACTGCCTTCCATTTCGGACTCACGATAACGAAAAATTAAAACTTTGAATAAAAGAGAAGATGAAAGTATATTACCTTAGTGTGTGTATTACCATAGATTAATGAATAGTCAGACTCCCCTTTATATAGTATAGGAGTTTTACCCTAAGCATAATTATATAGAAGTTAAATTTTTCCGTTTTACTAATCCCCTATCTTTTGCCGGTGTGTGTCGAGATTCACACTATGTTATCCGGCTAGGCATGGATATCACGACCCTTTATTAGTCGTGCTCAATTTCAAGTTGGTTTTGGGGGCATGACTCCAATTACTCTGACTCATCACATTTGCATTTCTGTTCCGTTTACTTTATCGAGAACCGAAGAATCCAAAGGGATCGGCTTTTCCCGTATACAAATAGTGCCCTCATTTCTCGGAGAGTAAGTTTATGGAAATGACAAAAATGACATATGCACTTCGATTCCTTCTCCAATATGTCATGCCAGAAACGACAAAGAACCTAAAACGTCTCGTCAGTCATGTTATTATGACCTCAAATGCGTGTTAGCCAACGATCCATCTCTGAACGGGAAACGTCATGAAGCCTCTATAAATATTCCCCTCATTTGTTCATTTTTTTATTTTATGATCAATATTCTACCCTCGAGCCTTAAGGACTTCACTATCCTTTTTGATACTCTAGTATTTTTACCTCTGTTCTTCAAGATTTCTCAGTAGCTTACAAATTTGTACTCATCTTCTACCCAAACCACCGCACTTATCCCTTCATCTTTTGACCTTTCTTTATCTTTTCAATCTTTTTCTAGATAACATTGGCCAAAACTTCCAAATCTATTCCACAAAAAGTCGCTTCTTTTTCTCAACCGACCGCTAAAATCGATGAAAGTACTCCTAATGTGGTCGATCTAGAGAGGTCGGGTTTTGATGTAGCTGCCGATGAACTGGCTGTCAAACCTCCCTTGAAAAAGTTCATTGTTGAGGGATGTTTACTCACCGATGACATTAAGTTTGAGAAGCCTCTTCGGTGAAGTGTCGACATGAGGAGGCATCGATAAATATATGTTCGATCACGGAAGATGTCCTCTTTGAGGCCCAAAAGAACTGCAATTAGGTATATAAGAACATAGTGTTCCCCGACCCTGAGTAGGCCATTACTACCCATATCGAGGGATATGTAAGTGTTTATATTTGTCCCTTCACAATGGGGTTAGTGGATCCGATTATTATGTAATTCTATAAGATGTACGAAGTACGCTTCAGTTAGATCCACCCATCACTGTGGAGGATCTTAATTCTCCTTCGATTATTTATGAACAAGATCAACTCATGTCGGCTAACCATCAATTATCTACTCCACCTATAAAGTCCCCAGATAATTTGAGGGGGAGCTGGTATAGCTCGTACGCCGGGCTACAAAACCCCATTCACAAGCATCGATGAGGACCGGGATTGGGGCTAGCAGGGATGAGGAACTCGGACTTGATTCCTGCTAACGTTAGGCCATTCCCCAAGAAGTGGAATGCATCATGTGAGCACAACTTTCTTTTAAAAGTTGATTTTATGTTCATATCCTTTTCCTCATCAGTATTTGCTGTGGTGCAACTATTGATCGTGTCCCAAACACTGTCCCACGACTCAAGGAGTGGATCGAGGGTATTTTCTCACGATGCCTTACTACGATCGCTCGTGCTGAAAACTCTCAAAGAGCCGTTGGGAGGCCAGTTCCCATGGCAAGATTTCTTTTCCGAATAAGTTACATTAGGCTTCTCTTTCTAGCATCACGTTCTCATTTCCTTTATTTTTTTTGTAGATTTTCCTATGACCATTGAGCTTTGGTTTCCAGTCGGGGATGAGGACATGCCTATTGCTTCCTCTGCTTTGTGGTAGCTTCGGTCCACATCAGGAGAAAAGAAGAAGAAGAAGAAGAAGAAGAAGAAGAAGAAGAAGAAGAAGAAGAAGAAGAAGAAATATATGTTTGATCACGGAAGATATGTTCGATCACGGAAGATGTCCTCTTTGAGGCCCAAAAGGACTGCAATTAGGTATATAAGAACATAGTGTTTCCCGACCCTGAGTAGGTCATTACTACCCATATCAAGGGATATCAAAGTGTTTATATTTATCCCTTCACAATGGGGCTAGTGGATCCGATTATTATGTAATTGTATAAGATGTATGAAGTACGCTTCAGTCAGATCCACCCATCAATGTGGAGGATCGTAATTCTCCTTCGATTCTTTATGAACAAGATCGACTCATGTCGGCTGACCATCAATTATCTACTCCACCTATAAAGTCCCCAGATATTTTGAGGGGGGGGGGGCTGGTATAGCTCATACGTCGGGCTACAAAACCCCATTCACAAGCATCGATGAGGACCGGGAATGGGGCTAGCAGGGATGAGGACCTCGGACTTGATTCCTGCTAATGTTAGGCCATTCTCCAAGAAGTGGAATGCATCATGTGAGCACAAATTTCTTTTAAAAGTTGATTTTATGTTCATATCCTTTTCCTCATCAGTATTTGTTGTAGTGCAACTATTGATCGTGTCCCAAACGCTGTCCCACGACTCAAGGAGTGGATCGAGGGTATTTTCTCACAGATGCCTTACTACGATCGCTCATGCTGAAAACTCTCAAAGAGCCGTTGGGAGGCCAGTTCCCATGGCAAGATTTCTTTCCCGAATAAGTTACATTAGGCTTCTCTTTCTAGCATCACGTTCTCATTTCCTTTATTTTTTTTGCAGGTTTTCCTATGACCATTGAGCTTAGGCCTCCAGTCGGGGATGAGGACATGCCTATTGCTTCCTCTGCTTTGGGGTAGCTTGGGTCTACATCAGGAGAAAAGAAGAAGAAGAAGAAGAAGAAGAAGAAGAAAAAGGCTCTGGATTCCCCGAACTCAGAGTAGAAGAAACCAATGAGAAGATTGGAGAGCTATAACTCTCGAGCACCAGACTCGGAGTCGCTCTTACAGCTCAGAGATGAGCCCGACGAGGATGATTTTTTGCGGCCCGCGAACCAACTTTCTTTGAAGAGTGGGCGGAAGCCTAGGAGGAGATAACAAAGGTCGTTCTTCCTCAGGTTCAAGAGGACATATGTATAGATAGGGCTGATGACGCCAGCTCTGCCTCGCCCGGTGTCATAGAGATTTTTGGGTCACCTTCATTCACCGAGTCCATGTTTGATGAAGCCTAGATGGTCAAGTAGTAATCCAACCAAGGGGCCTACGGTACGGATGATACCCTTCATTCTTTTCTTGAATAAGTGGATTCGACCACTCTGGAAGACTTTTTCGGGTTGGGTGACTTGGAGGTGCCGAGAAAAGATCCATCTTCGGAAGCCGGCGGGCAGTGCTCGAGACGAAAATTAACAAACTAGTTTCCTGCCATGAGTGCGGATCATATCCATAAGAGGTCAATAATCATCACCATTCGGGAGGATGCTCGGGTTCTTTCTGCTCCCGTAGGATTAGCTAGTTACCTCTAGTGCTTGGTAACTGAAGATGGCTAGGCGAAAATGAACGAGGTGGGCGTACCATGCCTATTCAATGAAGCGCAGTAGGCACTGAATCGACTAAGGCGCCATCATGCTCTTTCATATTTAGACTAAGTTTCTTGATAATTTTCATGTATTCTTCATTTCATCTTTTTGCATGCCTTGGTACTTCACCATGAGAGCTTTCTTCGATACCGGGCTAAGGTGAGCCAGCTCGAGGCCGAGGTCAAGGAGATCATGAGAAAAGATACATGTACAAGCTTCTCAACGAGTAACATGAAGGGGCCTCAAGGATATTCAGGCGGAGTTAAATACGTCCTAGAAAGAGCATAACGGCTTGTTGGAACAGGTAAAGATTTTTTAGGTTAGTGATGATGATATAATCGTGGCAACTAACGACCAAACCTCATAGGTTAAACATACGATTTATCGGATCGCATAGATTTTCAAAAATTGTTAACCGCGATCACGGTTCTCTCTATGCGATCACATAGTATATTTTCTTAGCAGAAATAAAATTTCACATTTTTATCCCCAAGCCATTTAATACATGACCTGGATCATATGTAAGACATCTTTGGCAAATCTATGGACATCTTTGACAACTCTTGAATAGAGAACACAAGTTTTGGAGCTATAGTTCTTGCACACACACTTGAGTCTTGAAGATTTGAAGCTTTTGGTTGAGAAATTCTTACCCATTTATGTTTATTTCTATATTTTCTTGCTTTGTATTGTATATCTAAGTGTGCAGTATTTTTCAACACTTGAATCTTGTTTAAGAAAATTTTCATATTTAAAGTGTGGATTAAACACCTTGTTGTGCTTATGTATTGAACGATTTTTATTTATTATGAAGTGAGTAATTATTTCTTTAATTATTCTTGTTCTTTAATATCTCCAAAAGGATTAGCAGACTCTAGGACTTGCCCATTTACTTCAAATTAGTTTTGGGAAATACAACACGGTGTTGGAAAAGATTACTTAATAAGAGGCATTAACCCTCACTTTATAGATTCTACCTAGGGATATGATTAACTACTTATAGATATAATCGGATACTCTTAATCTCTTAATTGTTTTAGGGTATTCAATAGGAAGTCTTGTTAGTCTTAGTAAATAGTTAATATACAATTATTTCCCGAGGCTAATTACCATAAACTCGCTCATATTTATAAACTCGTAAAATATATTGGATCGTTACTTTAGTGTAATTCCCATTGCATCCATGCTTGTAGCCATTGATCATGTTACTTGCTTTATAGGTTAGTTTACATTTTCTCAGTTAGACATAAATATTCTCAAAAACTCTTTTTAAGTGTTTGGCTAGCATAACGAGTTATAATTCTCTTTCACACCTAATTTTTTACACATTGTTCTCTGTAGGATTTGACCCCGACTCATAGTTGGGCATATTATATTGTGTGCGACCATATCCATTTATGTTTTAGTGGTGGATTTGAACGTTATCAAAAATTTGCGCCGTTGTCAAGGAACAATTTGGTGTATATATGTTGTTTGAGAAGTAAGCGTACATGCTTTGGTCCAAACATGTGAATATTTGTGTAATTATTTTCTTATCTTTATCTATATTATTAATTGTTTCTTATTTGTTTTCTTAGTTTTGAAAAATGGTCGGATGATAGTTGTTCATACTTTGATGATCCTTGTCCTTATTGTGGAGGACCGCACTCTTGAAAATATTGTTTAAATTCTCCTGGGGATGAATTATGAGCACAATCTCAAATCCATGAGTGGAGTATATGTGTGAGCAGTGTCGTGGTCAAAATGGCCATTGGAATAACTTTTCTTATTTGTCCTTCCCTTCCACAATCCTCCCCTATGATGATTATTTTTTTTATGATGACAACTATAGGGATATGGAAGTGGAAGAAGCTGAGCATAATAAAAATGGAGAGTTCAAGTTATGGTGGAATGCCTACTTGAAGGAGGAAACAAATAGCAAAATTCTTTGAAGGAGCTATTGGAAAATAGTCTCCAAAATGATTTGGCGCTTGAAAGATTGAACTTACAAATGTTAGAAATTCTTAAAGCTTTAGAGTTTCAAATAAACCTGTTAAACGGGCCGGGTTGGACCGGTTCCAGACCGGCCCAGACCGGTAGAAATCGGAACCGGCCCGGACCGGTAGGAAGGGGGCTGGGTGGGCTGGGTTTTAAGGGGTATGGGTTTGTTCCGGATTAATTACAGGAACGGTTAATCGGAACCGGTAAGGACCGGTCCGGCTAAATAGTACCCTTAACGGGTAAACCGGCCCGGTTCAACGGTCAAAATTCTTTTTCTTTTTTTTTTTTTGAAATTTTTGATTTTCTGACCACTGGGGCCCACCCAAACGGCTATAATAGTAGAAATCCGTTGGCCAATGGATCTATTACACTTTTGGCCATTTATTTTATTTTTAGCACATTTTTAATTTACAAAAGTAGCCTTATGTAAATCTATAAATACCCCCCCCCCCTTCTTCATTTCTCACTCGAAATTTATTTCTCAATCTCAAATTCTCTCATTCACCTATTCTCTAATTATCTAGTTCAAGACTTCAAGTTTTAATAATTTCTCATTTCATCTTCGAATTTATTTGGCTCATTTTCGTTGAATAATTGAAATTCAATTATAGTATTTTATCATTCGGGTTTTGAATTTCAAGTTGGAATATTGGCTTGACATTTGTTCGTGGTAACATCGGACATTCGGAATTGCATAACCAAGTGCTCCAATTCGGTGCACTCCCTCCAACTCTTTCTCTTATTAATATTTTAATTGCATATTTATTTTGTGTTTATTCCTTAAATTTCACAATATGTTTAGTGCTGCTAAAAAAGTGTGTAGAAAAGTTACTGGTAGAGGAAGTAAAAGTAGAGGTAATTCTTCAGCATCTGGTAGTAATAGTACCCCAATATCTGTTGTTCCTGAAACATCGCCTAATGAAAATATAGATTATGATCAATTACAATAAGATTATGGAATAGAAGATAATGAAATAGGAATTGAAGAAGAGATACCTGCTAGACCTACTAGTGCACCTAGTGCTGGGGTAGGTAGTGTTGAAGTTGCTACAACGGGTGGTGGTCGTGGCACTAGTGGTAGACCACCTACGGCTCCGACGACTAATCGTAGAAAAAGAAGTAAGGTTTGGAATTTTTTTGAATTAATTGAAGGTTCCGATAGAGTTAGATGCAAAATTTGTAAAGTTTCATTTAAACATTTGACTAGAGGAAATTTAGGGGGAACTGGAACGCTTAGTAGGCATATGAGAGTTTCACACCCGATAGAATGGGCCCTAGATAGTGATGAAAATCAAACAACTATTAACCCTACTACTGGAGAGTTAGTAAAATATGATAAAATGAAGGATCGTGAGGTTAACCCTACTACTGGTAATGTTAATAATTCTATTAACCCTACTACTGGTAATGTTAATAATTCTATTATGCAATGTAGCACTTCTGCTACTGTGACTGAAGATGAAGGATTAGATGAAAGTTATAATATTTTTTCTACTTTTTCTAACACTCAAACAAGTTGCAGGAACATTGATGAACTTCAATTCTACTTGCAGAAGCAAAAGGAGCCTCGCACAAAGGATTTTTCACCATTGGGGTGGTGGCATGAAAATGGAAAGCAATTTCCTGTTCTCTACGCAATGGCTAGGGACGTGATGAATGTGCCAATTTCAACCGTTGCATCCGAGAGTGCATTTAGCCAAGCAAGACAACAACTTGGAGATACGTGTCACTCATTGGGAAGCAATGCTTTGGAAGTTTTAGTATGTATGAGAGATTGGATTAGATCGGAAAGAAGAAATCAAGGACATGAAGATGTTGATAGCCCAGAAGACGAGGAACTTGGAGATATATTAACAAGTGGTAACCCATCCGAATTAAACACTCCAGAAGAAAGCCAATCAGTTCATATTGATTATGATGAACTTAGTAGGGCAATGCAATATTTGAATTTACTTATTGTTATTTGTTCAAGTCTTAAAGATGTAAACATTCAATTTGTAAGTTTCAAATTTGAGTTATGAAATATGAAATAAAAGAAGCACTTGCAATTTGCAGCGAGCGCAATTTTTCTCATATTCCTTCTATTCTTTAATTTATATTTTAAAGTAATACAAATTCTTAATATAACTTAAATTGAAACTTTAAATTTGAAATTTAAACTTAAAGTGTTAAATTGAAACTTTAACACTTTAATTTTGAAATTCAAAATTAAAGTCTTAAATTGAAACTTTAACACTTTAAGTTTGAATTTCAAATTTAAAGTTTCAAACTTAAATTCTTAAACTGAAACTTTAATTTTGAATATCAAACTTAAAGTGTTAAATTGAAACTTTTATTTGGAAATTCAAACTTAAAGTTGAAATTTGAAACTTCAATTTTTAAATTCAAAGTTTCAAACTTAAAGTCTTAAATTGAAACTTTAACTTTTAAATTCTAACTTAAACTCTTAAATTGAAACTTTATAAGTCTAACTTATTTTTGAAATACAAACTTAAAGTCTTACATTGGAATTTTATAAGTGCAAGTTTTTCTCATTTACTTTGTGTTCTTTAAATAAATTACAATAGTTATACAAAATTACAAAAAAAAAAAACGTTAAACCCGGCCCGGCCCGGCCCCTTTAACCTGTAACCCGCAACCCGTACGAGTCAATTTTTACCCGAAAATACTCCAACCCGTTAAGTTCGTTAAGGATGAGCCCGAAACCGGCCCGGTAAGGAACCCGTACGGGTTAAAAAATTTAGGCCCGGACCGGCCCGGCCCACCCGTTAGACACCTTTAGTTTCAAAAAGCCTCGAAAGTGAATGATATTCATGAACCTTCCTTAGAGGTTGAAGCCAAAAATCCTTCTTTGGAACTTGATCCAAATCAAGAAGAACTATCAAGTGCTCAAAGTGAGAGGATGATGCTCATGTTGGAGGCCATTCTTAAAATGAGGAGAAGCACAAATTAACACTCTAGGACTTGCAACAAGTTTTGATTTAAAATGATGAGAATATTCGTACTTTGAAAGATCAAATAAAAATATTGTTTAAGGCTCACTATGCCCACCAACTTGAGAGTGCGGAAAGAGGTCAAGAAGAGTTCAACTTTGAAGAAGAAAGTGAGTTTTATTTTGGGGAATCAAGAATTGAACATCTACAAACCAACTTCGTGCTTATTGGGGATGTCAAGAAAAATATGTAATTAGAGTGTTATTTAGAAGATGGTTGAATTTGACTCTAGTTTGGGGGAAAAAAAGAATGTCAAAATCTGAAAAAGTTGGAAGTTGGGAGGTTATTGTCACATTCCAGGCATTTCTCAACATTGGAATTGTGTGGTAATATGTGAATTGACCAGCACGAGACAATGAGGCATTTTGAAGAGGAGAGACAAGGGCCATAAATCTTACAATTTGAAGGTACAAGAAAGCAAAATGACATTCCTCACATGAAAGCCAATAAATTCAAAATGAAGAAATTACAATTTAGCTTGATCATCTATTTACCACTTCCCAGTTGCTCGTGGTCATAAGCTTGATTCTAAGTTAGGTGCCCTGTTCATATCTTTCAAGTGGCGAGAGAAGTGATAAAGTTGATTCGCATCGTGCCACGATGTGAAATACGACGCTTGGTGTGAGGCAACCAATAATTTTTAAAAATTTTAGGTTCTTTTTGAATTTTTCTTTTTTAGGATAGCTTAGTATATTTTTTTTGACTAATTTACAAAGTTTCACATTTTTTTGGAGTTTTTTTGAGTAGGTTACATGGCCTGGGCAGCCCAAACTAGTAGCTAAACAAAACTGCAGAAAGCTGTAGGGCTTCGCGATTGCATAGGAACTTCTGCGTTCATGCAGAACAATGTGTTTGATACCTCTACATGATAAAAAATAACCAAACGCGGTCGTGAGTTTTTTTTCTCTATGAACGTTGATGAAATAATGCGATCGCGTAGCTTAGGTAAGTTCCCAACGATTAAACACACTATATGTTTAAAAGAAATAAAGGAGAATCCCACATTTGAAAAAACAAAAGAACGGACCCTCTTACTCCCCTAACCTCAAAGTCATCTCCAGTCCTGCTCTTGATTCAATCTCATTGAATTGCTCACTAGTGACCCTTAAGGCATGTGGATTTATCCCTTAACTCTCACTTTTGCCAATTCTTGTTGTGAAATAATTGAAGGGCGACCTTGTTTTCAAGTTTTAGGGCTTGAGTTAATTTTTCTTTAAAGTAGAAATATTGCATGATTTACATGTTTTCTTGCAAAGTGAGGTTGGTTGAATGATTGAGCTTTAACTTTTGAAAATTTTTGGGGTTAGATCTGTGCTTTAATTCTCTTAAATTTCTAGAAAATTAAATGCATGTGTTTGTGGAAATGTTTGAACGAACTGTTACCGGGCAAAGAAGAAGACCCTCGCGATCGTGATGTGCCATTCCCCAATCGAGTGGTCTAATTTTGTTTCATAACCAAATTTCCCTTCATGATCACGTTGACTATTTCATGATCGCAACGCTTTCAAGTTGAGGGAAAAAAATGCTCTTTGCGATCGCCTGAAATTTCTACGATCACATTGCTTTAATCTCTACGGAGCAAAACAGTAGCATTGCAGATTTCAATGCTGATGCTTTTCGGTCATTTTCCTTGGCCTAAACATATCATAATACAGTTTATTAAGTATCCTTCCAAACATTTAACATGTGGTCTACTTTTGTTGGTACTTTGAGCATAAAATGGCCTTAGAAAATGATGAGGTTATACAAGAGCCTACTCTCCAAGCTGTGGAAAATGAATATTTTGATCGAGGCAGATTCACAGCTGCTGAATGTGAGAGAAACTATGACAAACTCATATAAAAAAGAATCATCAAAGAAAGAGGCATCCATTTAGATAGACTTGAAGATGAAATGTTGGATTTTTCCCGAATATTGACTGGCATTGGATGAATTTTCTTCGCTCCTGAACCAATTAAAGCCAACTATACAGTAGTATGAGAATTTGTGCTAATGTCGTGAATACAGACTTCCAAGGGGAAATAATAACCTTCTTAGGGGAAAGTGGGTCAACATTGGTCCATAGGTACTAAATGCACACTACGATCTTACCAACACTGACAACAAGGTATATAAAGCAAGAGCAAGGGAGAGAGGAAGCCAAAGGTTGGTGGAGAAGCTTCATGGCGGGGTGACCCTGAATTGGGAAATATTTCATAAAGTGGTTGATTCTTCCAAATCAACAGTTGAAGCCCAGACTTGGTTGTCCATTATTGGTGTAAAAATCTTTATATCTGAACATGAATATGAGGTGATGCCTGAGAAGGCATTGATGATTGCTTCTATTATGGATGACTTGCCAGTGAACGTGGGCCAACATATAATAAGTTAAATTTAGAAAGCATGTAACTGGGTGTCTAATTGAGTTGTAAAGTAATTGTGGAAAAGAGAAGAGCTATATATGATATTGTCTCCCTTTACGAGATGTTATTACTCATGATATTGTGTCCCTTGCCAAGATATTATTGTTATGCTATTGTTTGCTTGCCGAGATTCTATTTCAATATTATTGATTCCCTTGCCCAAATTATTTCCTGATTGTTACTTTGGTGAGGAAGAGTGTAAAGCACGAAGGGTGATATCGTGTGTGAGTTTGAGAGTGTTAATGAACGAAGGGTGATGTCGTGCTGATGTGTGAGGTAAAAGCACAAACGATAATTTTGTGTCGTATGATGTACAATGTCGTGCCATGATATGATTGATAATGCATGAAAGATTGTTTTGTTCCATGATTATGTGAGGTAAAAGCATGAAGGGTGATACTGTGTCGATTATATTGATTCTTATAGTGAGGACGAGAGTAACAACATGAAGGGTGATGTCGTGCACTTGTCTTTGATTTCCTTATTCTTACTTATATTTGAACTTTTGTATTATTTTCACTTATTTACGGAGATTTGGTTGTACATGATATTCCCCGTAGCATGTTTTCCCTTCCCATTTTTAACTATTAGTTTTTGTCATTATTACTTGTTGTGTATGATATAATTGCACAAGTTTGTTTGGTAGTATTGTCATAGCCTCATCACTGCTCTACCAAGGTTAGGCTAGGCAACTAGCAACACATGTGGTCGGTTGTGCTGATACAACACTCTGCACTATGTGCAGATCCCGGTGCTGCAGCTTTTGGACCACAGTGAAGTTACTGCCTTCAGTCCATCAGGTGACCCGAGGTAGTCATGCAGGCGTTTGTAGGCTTTGGCGTATCCTTCTATCTTTCTAATCAATTTCTTTTATGTATTTCAGAGACAACTTTGTATTTATCTTTTGGACCACTGTTTGTAGTATTTGTAGATAGTCCATGACATTATGACACCAAATTCTAGGTAGAGTTGAATGTTGGATTCTGCACTAGTATATGGTTAAACTATTGGTTTCCATATTTCGTATCTTTGTTTATTATAATTATTCCGTTGTTGATCACCTATTATAATAAATTGTTAAAAGGATAAGTAAAAAGGTTAATGAATCTATAACACTTGACTTGCCTAGCTTTCATGAGTATGCACCATCACGATTCCCGAGGGTGAAAATTCGGGATGTGACAAGTTGGTATTAGAGTTCTAGGTTGCTTAGGTCTCACAATTCACGAACAAGCTTAGTAGAGATTGGTTCAGAGGCATCTGTATTTATCCCCCAGAGGCTACAGAGATATGAAAAACTTCACATCTATTCTTTTTTCTCAATTCTTATTGAACTACCACTCTGTTCTTTCACAGATGGTGAGAATACATACCGCTTCATCAGTTGACTAGCATATCGAGCCCCCAATAGTAGCTCATGTGAGGGGCGGAGTTTGAGGCCATGCTAGGGCCCGAGGTAGAGGCAGAGACCAGTGGGAGAGCATTAGGTTGAGTTTGATGATGAGGTCCCATCCCAAACAGTTCTGGCAGGACCAACTCAGGTCCCATATGGGTTCATTGCCACTTCAGTACTTCAGGATGCTCTGGTCCATCTAGTAGGCCTTATAGAGAGTGTCGCCCAGGCAGACTTGCTTCCTGTAGCATGAGCTGTCTCTCAGGCCAGAGAAGGAGCCCAAACTCCTGTTACTCATAGTCTGGAGAAGTTAGCTCCTTAGTTTTAGACTCCAGTAGCTCAACTAGTTGGGGTAGTTCGGTGGGGTATTATGGCACAGACTGGTGAGGGGCCAGCTATGTTTGTCCATGCGTTGTGGAGGTTTGATAGCTTTACCAAACACTTCACTACAACGTTTGGTGGTACATATTCTAAGGATCCCCAAGATTATTTGGATAACTATCATGAGGTTCTATGGAACATGGGAATAGTGTATTGTTTGACTATCTAGATCCGCCAAGACTTGGTGGAGAGATTATTGTTTTGCTTGATCATTTGGGTCACTATTTTGACTTGGGATCAGTTCTCTCAGCTATTTCTGGAGAAGCTTCTTCCTTTCACCCAAAGGGAGAATTATCGGAGGCAGTTTGAGCGTCTCCAGTAGGGTTCTATAATTGTCACTCAGTACGAGACCAAATTTATTACTTGGATGTCATGCTCTTCGTATACTTCCCATAGAGAGAGAGATGGGGAAGGATTATTGAGGAACTCATTCTGCCTATTCGATTGCAGGTGGCTAAGGAGATTGGGAGTGATATTTCTTTTCAGGATGCGGTCAATGTGGCCATGAGAGTTGAGATGGTTCAATCACAGGGGACTGGTCAGGGGTCTGATAAGAGGCCTTGTCATTCGGGAAGGTTTAGTGATGCCTCATCTAGATGCAGGGATTCTTTTTGTAGGGGCCATCCTTCCAGGCCATTTTATTCAGCACTTTAGGCTTCTTACGGTGCGCCAGGTGGCCGTGGTTCTCATATGCAGTATCCTGATCAATTTCTGTACAGTGCACCACCAGTTCCTATCAGGGTACTACTGCTCCAAAGTTTTCAGGGTGGTCATTTAGGTTGTCAAGGCCAGCAGTCTCAATAGCCGATGGCTTATTATACTTATGGAGATACAAGGCTTATTGCTAGATTTTTCCCTCGAGCACCGAGAAACTCTTAGTATCAAGGTTCCTGTGCCATAATATAGGTACCGAGTGTACCACCACCCACTCATCCACCTAGAGGTAGAGGTATTCGAGGTAGAGGTTAGGCCATTAGAGGTGGATGCCAGCTAGTAGGAGGGTGTCCCAAATATGTAATTCAGAGTGGTGGGGCCCAACCCCGATGTTATGCTCTTCTAGCCAGGCCTGAGGTTGAAGCCTCTGATGCAGTTATTACATGCACTGGTCTAGTTTGTAGTAGGGATGCTTCAGCATAATTTGGTCTAGGTTCTATATACTCCTATGTGTCATTTTATTTTGCACCATATTTGATTATGTCTAGTGATTTTTCGAATGCTCCTGTATATGTGTCTACACCGATGAGTGATTCTATTATGGTAGATCGTGTTCATCATTCTTGTATGGTTGTGATAGGGGGTCTTGAGACACGAGTAGACTTGTTACTTTTGGACATGGTTGATTTTGATGTCATATTAAGGATGGACTGGTTATCACCTTACCATGCCATCTTGGACTGTCATGCCAAGACTATGACCTTACCCTTACTGGGGTCGCCTCATTTAGAGTGGAAAGAGACTCTTGGTCATTCAACCATAGGTTTATCTCATATATAAAGGCTCGGCATATTGTTGATAAGGGATATTTGGCCTATTTTGGCATATAATCGTGATTCTAGTGTCGAGGTTCCTTTTATAGATTCAGTGACTGTTGTTCGTGAGTTTCCTAAGGTATTTACTCAAACCTGTCGGGTATGCCACCTGATAGGAATATTGACTTTTGCATTGATTTGGCTCAGGTCACTCAACCCATTTCTGTTCTGCCATATCATATGGCACCGCCATAGCTAAAAAATTGAAGGAGCAGCTACAAGACTTTTTAATAAAGGCATTATTAGACCTAATGTCTCCCCCTGGGGTGCGCCAGTGTTGTCTGTGAAGAAGAAGGATGGGTCAATGAGGATGTGTACAGATTATCGGCAGATCAACAAGGTTACAATCAAGAATAAGTATAATTGCTGAGATTTAATGATTTTTTATCAGCTTCAAGGTGCCAAGGTGTTCTAGAAGATTGAATTGATATTTGGATACCATAATTTGAGGATTAGGGCATCCGATGTCCCTAAGATAGCTTTTCGCACTCGGTACGGGCAATATGAGTTCTTAGTAATGTCATTCGTGTTGAGAAATGCCCAACAGCTTTCATGGATTTAATGAACCGAGTGTTTATGTCTTACTTGGCTTCATTCGTGATAGTCTTCATTGATGATATTTTGATTTATTCCCGCAGTCATGAGGAGTTTGAGCAGCATCTAAGCATTTTTATTCAAACTTTGAGAAATAGTCTACTGTATGCTAAGTTTACAAAGTGTGAGTTTTTATTGGGATCGGTTGCTTTCTTGGGTCATCTTGTATCAGTGGAGGATAGTCAGGTACATCTGAAGAAGATAAAGGCAGTCAAGGACTAGCCTAGACCCACAACAGCTATGGAGATCCGGAGTTTCTTAGGTTTGGCGGGCTACTACCGTCAGTTTATGGAGGGGTTTTCTCCATAGCATCCCCTATGACTAGGTTGAGCCAGAAGAGTTCCCTATTCAGGTGGTCAGATAAGTGTGAGGCGAGCTTTCAAAAGCTTAAAATAGCTTTGACTACAATGTTGGTGTTGGTTTTGCCTACAGGTACAGGGCCATATATAGTTTATTGTGACGTATATCATATTAGACTTGGTGCGTTGTCGATGTAGGATGGCAAGGTCATTACTTATGCTTTGTGGTAGTTAAAGATTCATGAGAAGTATTATCTAATCCATGACATGGAATTAGTAGCTATTGTTCATGCGTTGAAGATGTTGAGGCATTATTTATATGGCGTCTCATGCGAGATGTTCACAGATCACAAGAGTTTACGATACTTGTTCAAGCAGAAGGAGCTAAATTTGAGGCAGAGAAGGTGGTTGGAGTTTTTGAAGGACTATGATAGCACTATCTTATATCTTTCAGGGAAAGCCAATGTAGTGGCCGATGCTTTGAGTAGAAAGTCAGTCAGTATGAGCAATCTTCTGTATATTCTAGTTGGTGAGAAACCACTTGCTTTGGATGTTCGGGCTTTAGCCAATTAATTGTGAGTTTGGAATTAGCTTGCACAATTTCTCGTCTTCATTATTTGAGAGTATCCAAGATCGACAATACAATGACCCTCATTTGTTGGTCCTTATGGACACGGTGCGGCATGGTGGTACTAAGCAGGTTACTATTGGAGATGATGGAGTGTTGCAGATGCAGGGTCAAGTGATGTGTCTAATGTAAATGGACTTCGAGAGTTAGTTCTAGAGGGGCCCATAGTTTGCGGTACTCTATGCATCCGGGTGCCGCTAGAGGTATTAGGATTTACGGTAGCATTACTGGTGGAGGCGACTGTAGAATGATATTGTTGCATATGTGGCTCGATATTTGAGCTATCAGTAGATAAAGTACGAGAATAAGAGACTTGGTGGTTTATTTTAGAGGATTGAGCTTCCAGAATGGAAGTGAGAGAGTATCACTATGGACTTTGTTATTGGACTCCCACAGACCCATAGGAGGTTCGATACGGTGTGGGTTATTGTTGATAGGATGACCAAGTCAGTACATTTTATTCCTATGGTAGTCTCATATTCTTCTGAGGGGTTAGCAGAGATCTATATCTGAGAGATTCTTCGTGTTCATGGTGTACCCGTGTCTACCATTTTTGACCGAGGTACGCATTTGACCTTGCATTTCTAAAGGGTAGTTCAACATGAGTTAGGCAAATGGGTTGAGTTGAGCATATCATTTCATTCTCAGGCGGATGGACAGTCAAAGCGTACTATTCAGATTTTGGAGGATATGCTCTAAGCTTATGTTATTGACTTTGGAGGATCGTGGGATCGGTTTTTGCCTTTAGTGGAGTTTTCCAACAATAACATTTACCACTCAAACATCCAGATGACTCATTATGTGGCTTTATATGGTATATGATATCGGTCGCTGATTAGGTGGTTTGAGCCACGAGAGGCTCATTGTTGGGTATAGATCTAGTGCAGGATACCGTGGACAAGGTGAAGATTATTCAAGATAGTCTTCGTACAACTCAATCCAGGAAAAAGAGTTATGCCGACCATAAGGTTAGTGATGTGGCATTCATGGTCGATGAGCAGGACTTGCTTCGAGTGTCACCTTTTAAGGGTGTGATGATATTTGGGAAGAAGGGAAAGCTAAACCCTAGATTTATTGGTCCTTTCGAGATTCTTGATCGAGTGGGAGAGGTGGCTTACAGACTTGCATCGCCTTTGAGCTTATCAACTATGCCTCTAGTGTTTCATGTGTCCAAGCTTCAGAAGTATCACCTCAATCCATCCCATATGTTAGACTTCAACACTATCTATTTGGACAAGGACTTGTCTCATGAGGAAAAGCCAGTAGCTATTCTAGACAGGCAGGTTCATCAGTTGAGATCAAAGATTTTACTTTCTGTTCATGTTCAATGGAGAGGTCAGTTCTTCAAGTCAGCTACTTAGGAGGCCGAGTCCGATATGCGGAGCCAATATCCCCATCTTTTCCCCGACTCATGTACTTTTTTTCTATGTTCGTTCAAGGACGAACGCTTGTTTTACAGGTGGAGGATGTGACGACCCAAAATGGCATCATTTGATTTACAAGTAAATTTTGTGTTTTGAGGCCTTAGAAGCCTCTTTTTCTCTTAACTCGATTTGCGTGCATGGTCCGGGTGTATATCTGAAATGCTTTTGTTTGGAAATTTGATTACAATGCCAATTTGGCCTTTAAATTTTAATTTAAGTTGACTTCGGTCAACTGGGTAAATAGATCCAGACCCCTGATTTGACAGTTCCGTAGGTTCATAGGAAAATATGGGACTTGGGCATATACCCGAAATCGAATTCCGAGGTCCCAAGCTCGAGAAATGAATTTTTGAAGAAAATTGTTTAACTGAAATTTTAAGAGTTTTTGGATATTTAAATGTATTTAAAATTGATTGTATCGGACCCGTGTCTTGGTTCTAGAGCCATGTACATGTCTTATATTATATTTAGGTTGAGCCTGTAAAATTTTGTAAGAAATGGACTTGAAAAGACGTAAATCGGACCCTCGGTTGTTAAAATTTGAACTTAAGAGTTCTTGAGATTCTTGTTTGATTTTAATGCAAAATTCGTTATTAAATGTGTTAATTTGGCGATTTGATCGCACGAGTAAGTACATATGATATTTTTGAGTTAGTATGAATGTTTGGTTTGTAGTTGTCACGCCCCAAATCGAGGGACATGACCGGCGCCTGACCGGGTTGCCCCAGTCAAGCGGACCTGGGTGCCTTTCATTCCCACGCGTTAACCCTGTGTTGATTGTTACTCATTAACCAAAATATCTTACCAACAATGACTGATTTCACAATGCATAAACATAACCATGTGATTTATTTACTAACAAGTTCATAATTTATATTTACAACGCCCCATACATATACATAGGCCACAATCCCACAGTTTACATGTCTACGGAGCCTCTAGGATACAAAAAGGGAAATACAATACTTGCCGGTAACAAGGCTCCGACTATACCTTACAAAAATCCAAAAGAAAGTCTGAAATAAAAGTGGCATGAGCCACACTGGGCCCCGAGGAAGAAAGGGGCTCACCAAAACGGGCAGTGGAAGGAGAAGGATACTACTGCCGATGAGCTGAAGTGCCTGCTACTGATCCACCTACAATTATGACACGAATGTAGCGTCCTCGGCAAAAGGGACGTCAGTACACTTGAATTGTACTGGTATGTATGGACAAACTTTGTCCCAAGTAAACTCGAGCCATTAAACAAGAATCACCGTGTTAAGACAGCCAATAGATTACATCAAGAAGTCAATTAAGCTAACTAACCATGTTTCCAACCTTTTACTCATTTCAGATAAGCCTCAACACAAGCACGTTTAAAGTCCACAAATAGAACAACAACCAATCAACCACATAAATTGCAAGTAGTCAAACATAGGGGCAATCAGTGCCCCCCGGGTTGCAAACTCTCCTGCTGTCTCCTTTCACAATTTCACATTATTGATTTTTGTATCAATTTTCAATAGCGATTTCGATCGCTTTCCATCCTTATTGCCCCCGACCACCCTTATTACCTCGGCCACCCTTATCACCCCAACCCACACCTTATTTCACCACGTTGCGGCGCGCAACACGACCCCGCCTTACAGTTGAAAACACAACAATTTCAAACAGTAGATAAGGTACTACACACAATTTCAACAAGTTCAAATAAGCAACTTGCACATTGTTTCATGTTCTCAATTACTTCTCAAGCCAATATCACAACCAAGTTACAATGTTTCCACATTCAAGAATATTCACACATGTATATTCAACAATTTTCCATAATTCAAGTGTTTCGTCTCTTTCCACAATAAACCAATTCTCAAGTGTTTCGTTTTCTTTTCCACAAGGTGCCATATAGGCCATCATAATCATTATTCACAAATTCTTTACCCAATTCAACTCTCATTTACCTTTCGGTTCATATTTCATACCACAACACTCATAGTTCAACAACAACTTTGAATATCCAACAACAACATCAAATAATCACATACAATTTCTCAAATCAACACACGCCAAGCAATTTTACACATAAGGGCGATTTCACAAGAATCAAAATTAGCCATACATACCTGGTGATGAGTTTTCTTCCGTTAACTTTCTACTTTATGCATACCCAAGATATCCTATTCTTGCCAACCTTGTTCTTGAAGACTCTTACTTCTACTTACTTCTTTTGTTTTACTAAAAATCAAGATCAATAATCATGCATGAGTATAAAATTCCATTTTCCAAAAGCTATTATATGAAAACCTCTCTTTACCCAAATTTAAGATTGAAAATCAAAGAAAATAGTTAGGGTTTTTACCTTGAAAATATTGGGGAAGTTGAATCCTTGCCCTAGAATCACTTTGAATTAAGATGATTGGAACAATCTTTCAAGATGAAGAACTTCTCTCTCTAAAAACCCTCTCTTCTCTCTCTAATTTTGGTAAAATGATTTGAGAAAATGAGGGTGAAAGGCGTTATATTAAAGAAGAGATCGGGTCAAAATGTTACAAAATCTGGGTCGGGGTCAATTATGCGGTGCACTATGCGACCGCAGAATCAACATGCGGTCCGCATAGTGACCGCAGAATTGCCCCAAATTTACACAGGTTCTGTTTAGGAATGCGGCCAAAATGCGGTCCGCATGTTTGATCTGCGGTCGCAAAGTGCACCGCAGATTTGACATGCGATCGCATATCGACCGCACTTTTGACACGATTTTTGGAAACTCTCTGGAACGATTTGCGGCAAGAATGCGGTCCGCATGTCAGGTTTGCGGTCGCATTCTTGACCGCATATTTGACATTTTTCTGGAAAATTTTATTCTCAACATTTTTGACTCTCAAATCACTACCAAGAATTCTATGCATTCCTAACACATTATTCGGACCAAGACACCACAGCTACTAGGTTTTATGCATAAAAATTTTACGGGGCCTTACAGTAGCCCTGAGGGCTCTAGTCAGTTTCGTATAGGTTTTGGGATGTTTTTATATTTAGAATAGTTGCTGGTTTGCTGTCTCATGTGCTTAGTGATTTTGTTCTTCGCATTTGCGTGGATTCTCTCGTGAATGCATAAGGCAAGTTCCTCAGGTATCAGATTTTTTCATCGCAAAATGGAGATCAGGATGCGAACGCAAAGCATTGGGAGGTTAACCCTTCGCAAACGTGACCTGGCTACCCCGAATGCAAAGTCCAATTGGGTTGGGAACTAAGGAAGGGATTTTACCCTTTAAGAACGTGAAGGTCATGGGGGGCTAACCCTTTGTGAATGCTATTGGCCTTTCGCGAACGCGATGAATGCCTGTCCAACGAATTAAATATAGAACAAAAAAATAGGAATTTTGCCCATAACTTCTTATTTTCAAAACTAGAGAGCATCAGTGCGATTTTCAAGAGACAATTTCTTCGCTAAAGCATTGATATATGATTCTAAATGTTTTTATTTCAATTTCCCATTGCATTTAATCAATCTTCATCCAAAAATCTAGGGGTTTTATGGTAGAAATTGAGGATTTGGGCAGAGTTAGGGCTTTTTGAATAATTGGGGTTTAGATCTCATTTTGGGGTCGGATTTCGAAACTAATTGTATATTTTGGCTCGTGGGTGAATGGGTGATTGGGGTTTGGTCCGAACTTCGAGTTTTGACCAAGAGGGTCTGGGGTCGATTTTTGACTTTTTGGGGAAAAAGGTAGAAAATCTATAATTTAGCATTAGGTATGAATTCCTTAGCATTTATTGATGTTGGTAAATTAGTTTAGACTATATACAAGTAATTTGGAGGCGAATTCTGAAAGAAAAATGGTGTTTGAAGCTTGAGTTGGCCATAGATATTCGAGGTAAGTGTTTGGTCTAACCTTAGCTTGAGAGATTAGGAGTTATGTCTTATTTGTTGTGTGTTAATTGTTGAGTACAACATATAGGTATGTGACGAGTATCTATACTCGGTGTCAAGCATGCCCGTGGTCTTATATTATGGTTGATGTGACTCCATTTTGTATTGTTCATGCTTTATATATTTATTTATATTGTTGAACAAGGCTAGTGGAATTATTATTGATAATTGATCATTGTCGAGTATTGACTCAAGTTGAGAATTGAGTGATAAAGCAATTGTGGCAAAGAGAAGAGGTTTATTATATTTTCTCCCTTGCCTGGATGTTATTACTTTTGATTTTATCTCCCTTGCTGGTATGTTATTACTCAAGATATTGTGTCCCTTGCGATATTGTTGATTCCTTTGCCCAAATTGTCTCGTGATTGTTACTTGGGTGAGGAAGAGTGTAAAGCACGATAGGTGATGTCGTGCATGAGTTTGAGAGTGTTAATGCATAAAGGGTGATGCCGTGCCGATATGTGAAATAAAAGCACGAAGGGTGATGTCGTTCCGCATTATGTACAATATTATGCCATGATATAGGTGATAATGCACAAAGGATCATTCCGTGCCATAATCATGTGAGGTAAAAGCACGAAGGGTGATGTCCTGCCAATTATATTGATTTTTATGGTGAGGACGTGAGTAAAAACACGAATGGTGATGCCATGCACTTGTCTTTGATTTCATTATTCTTACTTACAATAGAATTTTTGTATTCCTTTCACTTCTTTACTGATATTTGTTTGTACATGATATTCCCTGTAGCATGTTTCCCCTTCCCATCTTTAATTGCTAGTTTTTGTCACTATTATTTGTTATATATGATATAACTACATAGGTTTATTTGGTAATCTTGTCATAGCCTTATCACTGCTTTACCAAGGTTAGGCTAGGAACCTAGCAACACATGTGGTCGAATGTGATTATACTACACTCTCTACTATGTGCAGATCTCGGTGTTGTAGCTTTTAGACCACAGCGAGGTTACTGCCTTCAGTCCATCAGGCGACCCGAGGTAGTCATGCAGGCGTTTGTAGGCTTTGGCGTCTCCTTCCATCTTTCTATTCTATTTTTTTTTATGTATTTCAAAGACAACTTTGTATTTATCCTTCAGACCACTGTTTGTAGTACTCGTAGATAGTCCGTGACATTGTGACACCAAATATTGGGTAGAGTTGAATGTTGGATTCTGCACTAGTATACGGTTAAACTATTGGTATTCGCCTTTCGCATTTCTGTTTATTATAATTATTCCGCTATTGATCATCTATTATATTAAACTGTTAAAAAGACTATAAAAAGGTTAATAAATCTATAACACTCCGTTTGCCTAGCTTTCATGGGTAGGTGTTGATACCCAATTTTTCCCTAAGTATTTTTATACCAAAAATAATTCCAAAATAGCATATTTGTGCATATGTAAGCACACCCAAGAGTTTTGGCATTTTTGATGATTTAAAACCAATTTATTGCCTATTTAATATAACAAAATCCAATAATTATTTCAAAATTATCATTTTGGTAAATAATTTATTTTTATTCTCACATTTACACCAAAATATAATTAAGGTAATTTTGCATATTTTTACAAATTTGTTTGGTATTTGAAAAGCTAAATTGCATATAATTACAATTATAGTCTATCTTGTAATTTATAGTATTTTATGTTTATAAAATTAATCCCATCATTATTAAATTAATATTTATATAATATTCATTTATCCAGTACTCTTAATTTGCTTTTAAAATCTGTATTACTATTTTATAAAAATTAAAGGGAAAATTGGCAATTTACGATTTAACCTCAATTGCATTTCAATTATAGCCAATTTGGCAACCCAATTAACCCAATTTCAATTCCCAAATTACCTTTCCCAATTGAAATTTAATGCGACCACTGAGTCGCTTATCCGATCCACCCGTCTCCCCATTCAATCTAGGCCATTGATCTAAATGATCAACGACCACATTTCACTCTTTCCTTTTTTAATTTACCAATGCCACCCTAACCCTAATCATTTCTCACCAAATGTAGCCCTCGAATTCCTCTTCTCTCTTAACTCTTTCTGAAGCCCTCATGAACTCTAGCTGCCGCCTTTCATTCCTTCCCTAATCTATGGCCTCCTACGACCATTGGAGATGTGTAATGGTCCCTCGTGACTCCTGGGTGTTCGCTTTTATGGTTTCACGGCCAAATCTCGAAGGAAGTTGTTTCAGCCGTTGCCTGACTTTCGTTCATGACCTTTCTCCGGTCGTCCCTGACTTTTCTCTGGCCAGCCATTGTCGTTCGAGTCAGATCCTTGGCGCTCCTGGTTAGATCGTTAATTTCCAAGGCCTTTCTCACCTTTCTGGGTTCATCGAAACCCTAAAGTTTGGGATTATTTTTCTTTCAAATCTTCTTTAGATTTGTACTTGCCATGAACGTTTAAGTGTTTTCTCGAAAGTTTTTCAATTTTTCTTGCAAAAATGACCCTTCATTAGGGTTTTTATTTAAGTTTTTCAGAAGATCTCTAATTTTTAACATTTTTATGTTTTGGCTATGATTTGTTCATGTTTATTCTTCTATATGTTTTAGTGTGTTAAAAACCCTAATTCCTTTTTAGTTTATCCGAGTTTTGAAAGTTGGTTGTTTAAATGTGCATTTGTCCTTTGTTGTTGATTCTTTCTTCTTCGTTTAATTTGTTTAATTTTGAGTTCTTACCATCTGGCAAAACCTGGTTACTGTTAAAGACCTAATTTTCTTTAGAAGTTTTCTCACTTGTTCCTACTTTGAGACCCTTTACTTGCTTCTATGTCTTCTTCATTGTTGTTTCTATGTGACTACTTGACCTGCTTGACTATTGTGCTTCGAATATTTTCTTACTACTGAAACCTAGCTTATCCTTACTGACATTGTATGTTTGTGTTGCTTCTTTTTGTCAACTCGTTTAACACTGCATGCTTGTTCATTCCTTGCTATTTATATAGTGAAGTGCATAATCATGTTCCTTTCTTGTTTGATCTTTATTCCTTTAATCTTGTGACTGATTGCAAAAAGAGGTTTTCTTACGAGCCCAAATTTTTACTCATCTATTTAAAATTAATTGATTCACTTCCTTTATTGTGATGTTTTACCTTGCTGAATCCTTTTTCAAAATAAGCCTATTTTGTACTTAGGCTCGGTTATTCAATTCATGCTTTTATTACCCTTTTCATGGCAATAACAATCTGCCTCAAACTGATTTTCTTTCATTAATTAGGTTTGTTGATACTCGTTAAGCAGTGTTTTCTTAATTAAAGGGGAATCACTTGGGTTAATTGATTCTGAATAGTGATTGTTTCCATGTTTGTGTTTTAATTTACTTGTACCTTATTTCTCACTCGTTTTCAAAAACTATAAATACTCTCCTCCCTTTTCTTTGAACACACACGAACACAGACGAATAACCTGAGTTCAAAAATCACTCTTAAACTTAAAAACTCTCTTTTTCTTCACTGCTACTTGTCTTGTTGCTTTGTCTAGCCAGCTGAAAGCCCAAGCTAGCATGTGGACTCTTGTTTGCTCTACTCTTTTTTGCACTTTGATTCTCCACTGGTAAGCCCTGGTTAATTTACAAGCTTCAAACAACAACATGTTTTTCTTTAATTACTCCAGTTTGTCATTCCGATCTACTTCTGTTCATGTTTCTGCAGTCAACATGTGTTTCTAGCATGTTGTAATATGTTCCCTTTCCCTTGTAATTTAATGTTTATCTATGTGTACATTTTGTCAGTCGTGTGTTATTGATACCTTATGAGTCCCAAACCCTCAAATCCCCTTTATATGCTTTAAGTTATGGTTTAGAAATATGGCAATATCTGAAATCATTGTCCATGGATATTAATTTGACCCTTTAGGCTCTAAGTTTTGTCAATTTCCCATCCCCATTCCCTTATTGTTTGTGTTGAGTAACAGCCATGGCCTGCCAGTATTTCTAGTTATTGTTCATGTCATGGCTTGACCTCCAGTAGGTCTTTACTCTCTAAATGATTGATCAACAAGTTTGGTTAGGGGTGTGCCAGTCTATTTTGTGGTTGGGCATGACCACGAGCCTGCCTGGGTATCCCCTACTCTTTTATCGCACTTACACTCATTCTGTGAACTTAAGTTCTGTCCCTCTTGTGTGAGCCTTGCCTTGGAACCCTTGAGCTCCCTCTGAACTTGAACACATAAGGGTTGGCACTTCCATACTGCACAACTCAATTTCTGATTAACATCTTGGGTGTATGCAGTTCCTGGGGTTCCTGAAACCTCTTGGATCTCTGAAACATCCTAGATGAGAGAAGGCTTAGAAATCTGGATCTTGGAAGTGGATCAATCTTATATTATTAGGTCTTAAGTCTGAATTAGGCTCCTTGGGTGCAGCTGAGGATTTCTCATGTATTTTTTTTAATTCCAGTTTATTTCTTTGGTTTGGAATAACTTGTATAAAATCGGGGACTTAGTAAAAAAAGGGGGAATAGATTTGTTGTAACGACCCGGCCGGTCGTTTTTGAAATTTACGCCCCGATCCCCAATTAACTGTTTCCCCTAAGTTCATTTCTGCTATTGTGGTTTACCGGGAGGTTCGGTTCTATAATTTGGAGTGTTTTGGGACACTTATTCCCTAAATGAGAGCTTTATAGTTGAAAAATAGCACTTGTTCGTAATAGTGCTAAGATGACCTCGGAACGGAAATCTGATGGTTCAATTAGCTTCGTTAGGTGATTTCGGGGTTGGGAGCGCGTTCGAAATGTATTTCGGAGGTCTGTAGCTCAATTAGGCTTGAAATGCCGAAGTTTAAAATTTTTGGAAATCCGATTGATAGGTGGGATTTTGATCCGGGAGTTGGAATGGAATTCTGACAGTTGCAATGGCTTCGTTAGGTAATTTTGGATATGTCTGCAAAATTTCAGGTCATTCAGACGTTGTTTGGTCGGGTTTTTGATAGCATGTAGGTTTCGGAAGTTTTGGTTGAAACTTAGGCTTGAATCCGCTAAAATTTAATGATTTTTGTATTTCATGATATGTTTTTATGATTGGAACGAGTTCATATTGTGATTTGGAGTAGGTTGGTGGTTTTGGTTGAGGTCCCAGGGGCCTCGGGGGTGTTTCCGGGGGTCAAACGGACCATTTTTGGTTGATGAAACATGTCAGTTTTTAGTTGTTGGTGTTGCAGACTTTTGTTCTCTACGATCGCATCCTCACTCAAGCGATCGCATTGTGTAATTCTAGATGTGGCCTAATTTCTTCAATGCGATCTCGTAATTCCCTCCTGCGATCGCATAATAGATACCTTCCCTTCTCCGCGATCGCATGGACCTTGATGCTATCGCAGAGAAATATTTTCTAACCTTACGCAATCGCACACCTGACATTGCGATCGCATAGAGTATGTCCCAGGCCTTCAAAACTTCTTCTACGTGATCGCATCTCTATTCCTGCAATCGCATAGACCAATTTCAGGCCCAAAAATATTTCTTCTTCACGATCACATCTCCTTTCATGCGATCGCAGTGAACAAAGACCTGGGCAGACAGAATCAAAATATAACATTTCATCCGCGAGGGTTTCACCATTTTTGCAAAAACTCAAGCTAGGAAGCTTGGTTTTGAGTGATTTCTCGCATGCTTTTCAGAGACAATTGTTGGGTAACGATTTATTACTCCCTTGTGATCATTACTCACTAATCTAAACTCAATTTCTTCATTTAATTTCGGATTTGGGGTGTAAAATTAGGGTAGTTTTATAGAAGAAACATTGATGATTTGGAGGGGCAAACGAACTCCGATTTCAATAAATTTGATATGGTTAGACTCGTGAGAGTACGAAGGTTTTGAAAACATAAATATATTTCAATTCCGAGTCGATGGCTGCAGGGATATTTTGGTCATTTCACCCACTTTCACGCTGTAGCTTTAATTTTATCATTGTAATTAGTTACTTCCAATGTTATTTACACTGTGAAATTGGTTTGACTAGATTCGAGCCACTCAGAGTCGGATACTCGTGGCAAGGGAGTCATTTCTTAGCGATTTTGTACCAGAATTGAGGTAAGTGACTTGTCTAACTTTGTGTGGGGGAACCTTCTCCCATAGGATATTTATGTGTTGATTTAAATGCCTTGTACACGAGGTGACGGGTGTGTACTTACACAGATTGTTGAAAAAACCACCTTACTTGAACTGTTCAAATCGTGATATCCTTGATAATTAATTGATTCAATTGTAAGATTTATCTGATGTTAGTTAGAGAAGCATGATTAGATAGGATTATTTATCTAAGTGCCTACTTGTCTTAATTTAACTTCCTGGAACTTGTTGAGACTGAATTTGGTGTAATTTGTAGCTATGTACTTCATATTTCTCTGTGTTTTTCCTCTTATTGATTGTGTTTGTGTTTGTGGACTGCGGGTTCAAGTCCCGGAGATCCGATGCTATTGAGGTAAAGGACTACGGGTTCAATTCTCGGAGATCCTGGGATATTGAGATACGGACTGCATGTTCAATTCCCGGGGATCCTGAGATATTGAGATACGGACTGCGGGTTCAATTCCCGGAGATCCTGAGATATTTAGATACGGGTTGCGGGTTCCATTCTTAGGGTGTGATAGTAAATAGTTGGGACACGTAAAAAAGGAGGTGTGACACTGATATAGAGGACTATGGGTTCAATTCTCAGAGATCTTGTGATACTGATATATGGACTGCGGGTTCGATTCCCGAAGATCCCGAGTTTGGTGAATATAAAAGGACTGCGGGTTCAACTACCGGAGATCCTGGATTGTTGGTTTTTGCATTATTGTGTTGATTTCTCCTTATTAGCTTAACTGTAGATAGTTGCAGTATTTACTTCATTGCTGTTATTTTACTCTTATTTTTATTGGAACTACTCGATATTATTATTATCATTATTTTTATTCTCGGTAGGGCCTTGACCTTCCTCGTCACTACTCCATCGAGGTTGGGCTTGGCACTTATTGAGTACCGTCGTGGTGTACTCATACTACTCTTCTGCATACTTTTGTTGTGCAGATCCAGGTACATCAGATCAGGTGCACTACAGGTGATTTAGGAGCACCTTCAGGAGACTCGAGGTATGATCTGCTACGTCCACAGATCCGGAGGGTCTTCTTCTATTCTTATTAGTGATATCAGCTATTTTCTTATTTTCGTTATATAGACACTCTTGATGTATAGAGCCACAATTGTACTCTTTCTTAGTTTGTGTTGCCCGTGAGTTTCTGGGTCTTTATAGTTGTGTTTTCTTCTGGTATTTGGCGAAGTGTATATGTCGAG
This sequence comes from Nicotiana noctiflora, assembly GCA_032618575.1. Lineage (NCBI taxonomy): Eukaryota > Viridiplantae > Streptophyta > Magnoliopsida > Solanales > Solanaceae > Nicotiana > Nicotiana noctiflora. The sequence continues at coordinate 91,287 of JASVEL010013536.1, forward strand.
CGGCACTTATTACATTTCTTTTACATCATTCCGCTGTTATCTTATCTTTTCTTTCATGAAAGTGTATATTCCGTATTGTGTTAGGCTTACCTAGTCATGAAGACTGGGTGCCGTCATGACATGTTCACGATTCGTGAACTAGGGTTGTGTCATTTGTTTTATGCATCAAGGGTAGAGATCATGCCTATAGGGGCTTGTTAAAATTTCTGCAATTTCACACCAAGAAATCATGCCTATAGGGTAATTCTTAATTTCGGCAATCTCATACCTAGAAATCATGTCTATAGGGTAACCCTTAATTTCTGCAATCTCACACCTAGAAATCATGCCTATAGGGTAACTCTTAATTTCTGTAATTTCACACCTAGAAATCATGCCTATAGGGTTAACTCTTAACTTCTGCAAATACACACAGATATCCTACCTATAGGATTAATTTCTAATTATTCTATAAAAATACGGTCTATAGACTACAGCATTCCGCATTTATAAACATCACTAGGCAAATAGTTTGTAGGTTAAATAATAAAAGCTGCATGTAGATACCATGTTCAGAGGACCTTTGTTAACATCTAAAAGGTGTATAAACTAGCAAACGTATAGAAAGCATGCCTATAGGAATCTCGAATCTGAATAAAGGTATATTAACTACTAAACTTATAATGATCTGTTAAAATTGGTAACCCCTTTTTAGTTTGCACCTTTTTCTAAAATCAGTAAATATCATGCCTAGTTCTAACCAATACTTAGACAAAGAGATTAAATGATCAATTGGATTAGTTTTAGTCAACTGCATTCGAGTAAGCCTAATGTAGACTTTTCGCCTAAAAATATGCGTTGAACCAGTCCGCTCGTCGCTTTATTTAATTAAGACCAAAAATAGTACGTGTAAGACATGCTAAACTCTATGATTTTTGCTGGTTTATGGGGGCATATTTAAGCCGTGCTTGCTTGTCTATTTCCCTCTATTTGCATTACGTGTTTTGGTTGATGCTTTAGCATTTTGTCCTTTGAAAACTTCTAAAAGCCCTAAACCCCACTCCCTTTAGTATTAGTAGTCTCTTTGCTTCCGGGACTGATAGGATTGGGAGGGGTAATAGCATGCAATAAGTAACGATACTATTACTCACTTTAATACCTTAACAGGGTGGGAAGGGTAGACATAGAGATGATGATCACACGATAACACTATGTGTACAATTGGGTACCGATGTTGTGTAGATGATTCATAAAATATATAAACCTAGGACCCCCCCTCCCCCCTCTTTATTAGTTTGTTGTTTTTCAGAACTTTAAAATTTGTTCAATTTTCAAATTTCGCTTCTTGTACTCCTTTTAAGTTGCTTGCATCAATTAATTGACTCATTCCTCTTTACTCTCAAACCTTTTCTATGATTTTAAAATTACTTCCTTCCAAATTTCAGCACTTTAAATTTTTTTGTGCTTCTTATTTCCAACTGTTATGTGAAGGTTTCCTCGTATTTGCAATGCTTGCTTGTCTACTTGTTGTTTGTATTTAAAGTCACAATTATAGCATGGCCGGGAACCACACTAGTGAATCTTGAGGGGTGCCTAACACCTTCCCTTAGAGATTATTTCTAGCCCTTACCCAAACTCTGGTTTTCATCTCAAATTATTTATTAAAGTGTCTTAATGCACTATAGTCATTAGGTGGTGACTCTTAAAATCCAAAACCCAATTCCCAAATGGGAATAGAGTTGTCTTTATTGAATGTCGTAAATCAAATTTCTCGCTCTCTGGAGGGAGGGAAAAAGGGGACGTCAAAAGTATGGCGACTCTGCTGGGGATTCTTTAGACTTTTACCATTGCATTCTATATGTGACTTTATTGCCTTCTTTTATTGCTTTTGTTTAATGCTTTTATTTGAAACTGACTTGTTTCTTTAGTTTCTTTTGCTTTAATTACTTTTATTTACTATTTTTCTCGTCAATGTTGTTGTAATATTGAGCAATCATTGTAAAATTTAATGTATGAACGTGAAAATACATGTCAATTTGTTTTATATTTGTAAATTGCATCTTCAACATCATATTCCACTCGTGCTAAGCAAATACTATAGAAACTCTTATAATGAGTAGTTGTGCTCTTCCAATACTATCACCCTCTAAATTAAGCAAAGGCATATTTGCAGTAAAATGAGCCGATAAGCAGTGCAGTCGATGGTTTCGTTGTCCACTCAAGGGTACCTGTCTAATACCTCAATAGAAACCTCACTCTGTTTAAATTGTACATGCATCATGGTCAAACCTAGCCTAGTCAGTTATGTTGTCCACATAATGACTCATTAGGATAGCCTTGTCCAAAGTCCACCGGGCTCCCTTGAAACCCAAACGGACACCTCCATGTTCAGTGCATTTATTTGGAGGACTAAAGTGCTTGCTATGCTAATTATTGGTTTAAATAGTCGAGTCTAGTAGGGTAAGGTCCTAACGCTTTGTTTTGCATAAAATGAGGTACAAATTTGGTATAGTAACCAAGACCGAGCTTATTTGCTGCTAGGACTATGCGAGCTGATGGAACTGTTCGAGGGAGACAAAGATGCCAAATCTGGTGAAGGTCCTTCCGGGACCAAGTAGTTAGGAGTATTTTATTTTGCTTTAATGATGTAATAAGGCCAATGGCTACTAGTGACATTTTACTTTCTGTTATCTTGAGTCATTTTGGATTCATATTATTTTTTATCAATAAAATGAGGCATTTAGTATTATAACTTCTCCAAAACTATTTGTCACTAAGCCTACCTCGGGCACAATGAGGCACCAAAATTAGGACGCAATTTACATTTTTTCGCACGACGTGTTTAAATATTGCAATACTTTTTCCTCATAACCCGCACTAACTTCTTACCTTTTTGTTTTTCTTTTATTTTTATTCCCCTCCCTAAAGGTTAGTTCGTGCATTCTGGCACAATCGTCATACTCTATAAGATCCAAAGGCCCTCCATATCCTCCTCCTCCGAGTCCTATCCGAAACAAGAACAAAGGTAGAATGGGGATCCAAACATCAGAAAGGAGATTGAAATGCCTTAGGGTACCCAAGTTGCTAAGGAAACTGCTACCCAACTTGAGAAAAAGCTGTTGAAACTCCGAGAAGAGTTGGATCAAGTTCGAAATTTGGCGAACCTATCATTTTCCCTCACCGCTCCTGATGTCAACACCCAGAATTCTGTATCTCCACAAAACATGCCACAACACTAGATACAACCCACTCATACCCAAAACTACAACGCATTCCACACTCCCAACAACATTCCACTACTCATTCCCGTTCCACTGAACACTACAAATGACCATCTTCACAATACTCATATTTTTGTGGATACTGTACCCCACTTTACTCAACCAATCTCAAATTCCCCTGAGTCTGATGACCCCTTATCAGGAACTTAGAGGCAGAACTCAAGAAATTAACTAGTCGAGTTCAGGGAGTGGAGGGTAACAAAGGTATTGAAGGGTTAAATTATGAAGACCTATGCATTCATCCAGATGTTGAACTTCCGGAGGGTTACAAACCTCCGAAGTTCGAAATGTTTGATGGAACAGGAGATCCCAGAGTCCACCTGAGGACATATTGCGATAAGTTGGTTGAAGTTGGAAGGGATGAGAATATCTGTATGAAGCTCTTCATAAGGAACCTGAAGGGAGATGCTTTATCCTGGTACATCAGCCAGGACCCCAAAAAAAGGACGAGTTGGGTAGGCACGGCATCAGACTTCATTGATAGATTTCGATTCAATACAGAGAATGCACCGGATGTATTCTACATACAAAATTTGAAGAATAAGCCCACCGAAACATTCTGCAAGTATGCTACTCATTTGAGGTCAGAAGCTGCAAAGGTCAGGCTGGCCCTAGAAGAAGAACAAATGAATAGATTCTTTGTACGGGATCAGGATCCTCAATATTATGAGAAGTTGATGCTAATCGAGGGTCATAATTTCTCTGATATCATCACACTTGGAGAAATAATCGAAGAGGGCATTAAGAATGGTATGGTTACGAATCTTGAAGCATTGTAGGCCACCAATAAGGCTTTACAGACTGGTGGCACGACCAAAAAGAAGGATGTAAGTGCCGTAATGGTCGCACATGGAGCCAAATCACCAAAAAAAATACCACACTTACACATCACCTCCACTTACATATCAGCTCATTCCGAATTACAATCACCTGCACCCTCCTATCCACCTTCCGTTTACCAATCCTCTCCACCTCTCACATATCAACGCACTTCACCCAGATACTTTCAACCAACACCTGTTTATCAAGCTAACACTACTCAACCCTCTCACTACCAATCACCTCTCACCCGTCAAAATTTCCTTAGACCCAGGCCAAATTTTGATCGCAAACCTCCCAGACAATACACAGTCATCACTGAACCAATTTACCAGCTATATGAGAGACTTAAAGCTCTTGGTTACGTCATTCCTATACCAGCCAAAACTCCATAAAATTCCTCCTGGTGGGTCAACCCCAATAAGACCTGTGCGTATCATTCTGGTGTGAAGGGACACACCATTGACGAGTGTCTCTCATTGAAGGACAAGATTCAAACCCTAATAGACAATAAGTTCATAGTAGCAAACAAGCCTGTTCCTGATGTTCGGTACAACCCTGTGCCTGGCCACAAAGGTGGAGACATTCACATAATCGAGATCGAAGATGATTGGGACTCCAAAGGGTCGATATGTTTGATTTCTTGGGGGGATGAACCAAAGGAACCAGCAGTTACAATTAACCCAATTGTTGTGTAGAATCAACCTACCAAGGACGATGAAGTAAACATGTCTATACCTCTCAAATTTGAAGCGCCTCCTTCTACAAAGGCGCCCGGTCCAATTAAGGTTGAATTTAGAGTTCCAAAGGCACCTGTATCCTTTGAAGCGGTTGTGTTACCATCAAAGGTGCCTATCATTCTAGCATGAAGGGATATACCCTTAATGAGTGCCGCTCATTGAAGGACAAGATTCAAACCCTGATCAATAATAAGGTTATAGTAGCAACGGAGCCTGCTCCTAATGTTCGTAACAACCATCTCCCTGACCACAAAGGTGGAGACATTCACATGATCGAGATCGAAGATGATTGGGACCCCAAAGGGTTGATATGTTTGATTGCTGAGGGGGATGAACCAAAGAAACCGGCAGCTACACTTAACCCAATTGTTGTGCAGAATCAGCCCTCCAGGGACGATGATGTAAACATGTCTATACCTCTCGAATTTGAAGCAGCTCCTTCTACAAAGGTGCCTAGGCCAATTAAGGTTAAATTTGGAGTTCCAAAAGCACTTGTACCCTTTGAAGTTGCTATAATACCACCAAGGGTGCCTACCTGTGGCAATGTCGGACATAACACCATTACACTTAAATGCCATACCCTGGGATTACACTGTCAGTGCTAGGAGGAAAGGGAAGACCAAGACAGGAGAAATAGTTGTTGCGCAACGAATGACCAGAACAGGGAGGGTTTACACCCCAGAACACTTAGCCAAGTCCAGTAAGCAAGCCCCATGATGGCCTATTGAAACTGGGCTCGACGGTCTTTGGAGGAAAATACAGTCTAAGGAGCACTCGGTCCCTGAGTAGTTGAACAAAACACTATCACAGATCTCTATCCTAGCTCTTCTATGGAGCTATAACGTTCACAAGAATATTGTGATGAAGATACTGAGCGAAGCTTATGTGACCTGCAACATAACTGAAGGTGAAATGGCAAATATGGTAGGGAAAGTGCTGGAGAGCCATAAAATAACCTTCCATGAAGATGAGCTGCCGCCGGAAGGATTGAGCCAAAATAAGGCACTTCACATCACCATGCAATGCGAGGATTATTTCATTAATAGAGTCCTGATCAACGGAGAATCTAGCCTCAATATCTGTCCACTCATAACTCTCAGAACTTTGTGAAAAAATCTGCATAAGATCAAATATGGGGTATTAATGTCAAGGCCTTCGATGGGTCCCAGAGATCTATTATTGGAGAAATCAGCCTATGTTTATAAATGGGGCCAACATGGTTTGACGTCAAATTTCAAATAATAGACGTCCTGGCATCCTACAACCTGCTATTAGGACGACCTTGGATCCACACTATTGGAGCTGTAGCGTCGGCCTTGCATCAGACAGTAAAGATCGAATGGAATCACCAGGAGGCTATTATTCATGGCGATGGTAGTAACCCCATATATAGTCGCTAGATCATCCCAATGATCGAAGGCAGAATGAGAATAGGGGAGGAACATACCACCACATTGAAAGGGTCAACGCTGTAGATAAGGATAAGTGGTGAGATAACAAGATCGAAAGTATCCTGAATTGGTATGGGTATAAGCTTGGAAAGGGACTCGATAAAAATCTCGAGGGGATCACTAAGCCCATCAAAATAAACAAGCATGGTATTGCATTTGGCTTAGGGTACGGTTACACTTTGGAAAAACTTCAGAGCTGGTCACCACCATAGTGAGTCCCCTACTATCCATTGGAGCTTTTGATACCTAGCCTGGAGCAAACCTTCCAACTGGCAGATACTATATATGGGTCAGAGGAAGATGAACCGTTGGCAGCCATGAATAATCTATTCTGGGAGGATGATGATATGGACTACTGTGTTCTTTTCGAGGAGGAAGACCCTTTCATACAAGATGTGAACCGAGAAGACCACCTCATCAATTGGTCAATTAGAACTGTTAGGGCCCGGAAGGCTTCGGGTAGCAAGGCTAAAAAAAGCACCATGCATCTCATTTTTATCTTACTTTACTAGTTGATTTTCTTTCCGCATTGTCTTTAATTTCGAAAAAGAACTCCGATTATGAATTTAATCAAAGCGTTTTAGTTTATCGTATCCCGCTCTTATTATTTTCTCTATCATTTACTTTATTTTTACACAACATTACTATTACTTATCTTGATGATAAACCAACGATTGTGACTTGCAACGAAACAATGCATCAAAAGGACATAGACTCAAAAGAAAATGAGATACCTGAAGAGGTCGTTAGAGAGGTTGAGAATTTTAAGAATAGACCTAAGTCTAACCTGGAAGAAACTGAGGTCGTTAATTTGGGAGATATAGAAAATGTCTAAGAAACCCGCATCAGTGTTCACATGTTGCCATCAAAAAAAGGAAGAATATACAGAGTATTTAAAGGAATATGAGGACATATTTGCCTGGTCATATGATGATATGACTGTTCTCAGCACGTCTATTGTAGCTCACAAACTACCAATTGATTCTTCTAGGGCTAAGGGGATTGTACCAACAGATGTGGGCTCAGCCTTCGAGAAAATCCGCCGACTTCACTTTGTCGTGAGCTCCGCCATAGGCCTTCTGAATCCTACGCCTTTCCTTTTGTATCGAGTTTTTCCTTTGCAGGCCTTTGACGTACTTAGGTCAAAGTTGCTCCATCATGGATCTAGGCCTTGGAAACTCTAGATGAGTTTATATCCCTTAAGCTCTTTTGCGAGGATATGGAAGTTGAGTTGGTACATTGGCAGTATGAGGCGTACTGGAGCTCGAATTACGCGAGCTATTTAATGGAGCAAGTAACTTCCTATCCTGGTTGAGTATGTGTTTTGATTTTTAAATTCTAAGGTTAACTCTTTGCCTATGCCAAGCTACAAAGATGACGGAGGACCTGGAATGTCTTAGGGGTGAAGCCGACCGAATAAGAAATGACTATGGCAAGTTAAGAGCTCGGGTGCAGGTCCAAGCTTCAGAGAAGAGAGGTGCCTTGGCTAAAGTTCCTACCTTCGAGGTCTAACTCCGCCTAGCTTGTGATAGTGCTTTAGTTTATGCACACATGATCATGAAGCTCGGATCTGAACTTTTGAAGGTCTAGGCTGAAATCGTTGATGCTCAGACCAAAGAAGCACTAGGCCGGACTAAGGCCGATCAAGAGATGGAGATTTTATTGAAGGATGTTATCGATGCCAAAGCCGATTTGCAGAGATTCCTCGATCGTGAAGAGAGGATCAAAGAATATGCTTGTTGCAAATTCTGAAGAAAGGTTCTCGGGAAGGTCGATGCTAGGTGTTTTGTTCTCCCAGAAGAGTTGGTGCGAGCGAGGGCGGACAAGCGCGGTGCTCGGCTACTCATGTCCGACACTGAGGAGAGTAGAGATGAGGCCGATATGCCTTAGACCTCAAGGGCGGGGCATAGATTTTTCCATGTTGTATGTAATATCTTTAGAGTGTGTTGTAGATAGAGAATGCGCTTTTTTGCGTATGTAAAATAGAAATAAACTTGTAGCTTTATGTCTTTTGTACCCCTTTTTGTTTCGCTTTTGGCTAGGTAGACTGGTTTCAGAGTTGGTAAGAATCCTTAGATTCGTGATATGGCTATGAGGCTCATTAGGCAGGCTCGAGGGCTCTTACGCACTCGGTTGATGTGTCCTTTAGTGTAAGACAGCGTTAGAGCTCTTATGCTTTTTGCTCAACTGTTTTGGGTTTAATCTCCAAGTCAGGCTCTCACTCGAGCTCATTCAACCCTCAAGATTTTATATTTTCATGGGCGGGCGATAATGGCTCTTACGCCTTTGACCAAAGCGATCTTTTATGTAAGCTGGCAATAATGGCTTTTATGTGTTTACCCTTAGTCATGTATAGTTAACTATTTTGGGTTCAGTCTCCGCGTCAGGTTTCAACTCGAGCTCAATCGACCCTCAAGTTTTGTATTTGTATGGGCTGGCGATAATGGCTCTTATTTTTTACCACTAGGCATATGTAGGCTTTGTTTTCCTCTCGTAAAGGATTTTTTAAATGATTTTGCCTGACCCGTCATCTGTTCAGGAAGAACCTCAATTTCAAGCTATTTGCAGCGATCTTCGAGCACCATAGAAGGTTTGGCTCATAGGCTGAGTAGCTCGAAGCCTTGTGATTTGGAGCTGACATGGTCAAGGCTCTTTTGCCTACCGAGGGTAGCCTGTTTAACCAATTCTTTTCGAAGTAATTGCCTATGATTTTGTAGTGATGGTCGGAGTTCCCCGAGTCACGTTAATTCGGATGGTACAGCCATATGACCGTTGCCATTTGTGTTTGGCCGGAGCTATTTTTGGTCCATAGTATAGTAGTTTAGGCGTCTATATCAAGGGTGTGCCTTTTTAGGGGTCTTACAAATTTGATATATGTCACACCTCCTTTTTCCGCTAACCGCGAGGGCGCGAAGGAGTTTTTCCAATTAAAGGACAATCGAAACGGGATTTATTATTAAGATTCAGAGTTGCCACTTGAGAGATTAATGGTGTCCCAAGTCACCGGTTAAATCCCGAATCGAGGAAAAGATTGACTCAATATTATAGTCTACGAACCATAAATCCGGATAAGGAATTTTGTTAACCCGGGAGAAGGTGTTAGGCATTCCCGAGTTCCGTGGTTCTAACACCGTCGCTCAATTGTCATATTTGGCTAAATTATCTCATCTTTACAATTACGAGCTTGTATGCAAGTTTAAAACTCTTTACCGCTTTATTATTATTACTACGAAAATGAACGTCGTTTAAAAATGTGTTTTCGGATCACGTCACATGAAATGCACCCCGATCCTCGACACATTCTTATTCAACATTTTTGGATTTGGATTTGGGTTGCATGAAATGCACACCCGTAATAGGAATGTAATATTAGTAAAAGCGCGCCTAAAGTGACTAACGTCTTTTTAACTTTGTGGGAGGCCGTAAAATTTGCAAAACGGCACGCCCCAAGTTTCTAAGTATTTTTGTTTGTTGAGACTCGTCTCATTCATTATTATTTTTTATTTAAAAGGCAAACCTAAATGCGACTACGATTCTCTACATGAAATGCGCCCCAAAAATTTAGAATTAGGCATCGTAACTATATCACGAAAATCGTACCCATAGCCACTAACAAATCACACCATTATTAAACCAACTTCTATTAATTCAAATTAAAAATCAAGGCTTAGTGAACTTAACACTATTGTTTCATTAATTCTCGTTCAACTTTAAAAGACAAATTTAAACAAGAGATAACACCATATGTTCACAAGATCGACAAACTACAGCTTCCAAACATGCAAGTTTTAATCTGGAGCTTTGAAAACACAGAACAAATAAACGAGGACCCATTTAATAACGAGAGATAGTGGATATATGTATATTCGTTAAGATTAGACAAAAAAACATTTATAAAACATTCCCATGAATTAATCAAATTTGGAAAGAAGAAAAAAAAAGAAGCCAGGGAACACAATAGCATGGAAATTAACATTCACAATATTAAAAAAAAAAGTATCCAAATGACATTTAAAACTAAACAAGACAAATGGTAACAACGTATGCTGGAAAGGTCATTTATTCAAAAAACAAAAACGATACCGAAGAGATAATGACAAGAGAAGAAGGCAGAACCTCTTGTCAGCTGGATCGTACCTCGACGGATAAACTCGAACGAAAGTACCTCGACAGACCGGAAACCTCGTTAGAAAAGAAATTCGAAATGAACTTTTGGATTTACAATGTTCTCACCTTTTACCTATTTTCATTTTCTTTACTGTTCTCGACGTGTTTTCAGTTTTGGACTGAAAGTTGTCAGATGCTCGAGCTGGTTTGGCCGTTGCTGGAGCTGACTGGTTATGGTGGTCGACGACGTGAAGCAGTTGCGAGGTTCCCGGTTCAGGTTTTTCGGCGATGAGGGGTGAAGTCTTTTTGTAGGGTTTTGTATGCTTTGGAGAAGATGACTGCACAGTAGTGTCTTTGTGTCCAAAAATGTGAGCTCCCAGCTTTTCGTTTTTTTTTTTGAAAAAAAAAGAAATCCAAGCTCACTGTGTTTCTCCTCTCAAATGAGCTCCCCCCTCCGTCTCTTTGTGCCTATCCCCCTTTAAAATCAATAATACACTGTAGTATTATATGATACAAAAAACATCTTCAGTGCTCTTTTTCCTTGCCCATCACCAATCATCCGTATATGTCCCCTTTAAAAATATCCCATGCCCATCTTTTGTCCATTGGCTTCTAAAGATTCCCACGTGACCCCCCATTTGAATGTCTCCTCCTTTTCTTTTTAAAAATCCTTTTTAAATCAATCCTCCTAGCCTTTTCTCACGTAACAGCCTTTCTCCCTTTCTTTTTTGTTTTGTTTCCCTTTTAAAATCAACCAAAATCCCTGCCCATCCCCACTTGTTTTGCTTTTAAAAATTCTGAAAATTCCCACGTGAGAGAGCAAGAGTCATGGGTCTCCACGTGGATTTCAAGAATTATGGGCTTCATCTCGTGCCCCGTCCGTGTCCACCACGCGTGGTGGGCTCGGATTATTATGGGTTAGGTCCGAAATTATAAAACCGGGTAGTTTGAACCCGAATATTATTCTTTGCCCGGAACCTAGAATGAGAACACGGTGTTATTAATTAATCCTACGTAAGCAAAATAACTATAAGACTAATAATTCAAACAACACTATTTTATATATATATTTTTTTCAAGATTAAAGTAACAACAAAATATTAATGAAACTATTTTTATTATTTTCGTTTTTATAAAAAGATAGAAATATAAAGTACTATTTTTTGTATTTTTCAAGTTTAAAAATGACTACGAAACGTTAATAAAAATATATTTTTGTTTAGTTTTCATTTTAAGGTAAAAATAAAGTAAAAGAGTCAAAATTAGCTAAAATAGCTATATTAGGCCTAAACTAAATATTTTACGCTAAAAATATAAAAAATCTCGGGTAGGGGCAAAATCATGCATCTACAGCTGCCCCTCTTTGACTGAAAACACAAAGAGTTTTCAAATAAAGAACGACTAGACAAGTGTTTTGACCCGACCCTTATTCAGAGAGACTAAACTAAAAAGAAGAGGATGTGGCCGAGCCCTAGTATCTGAGCTGCCTACATATCCTTGGTTATAAAGGAATCAGATCACGTGTAGTTCGAAAGTGAGTGAGGAAGGGGTATACCGAGGTGGAGAGCTAGTCGAGGTGTCGTTCCGTCGAGGTTCCGTTCCATCGAAGTTCCGGTCCGTGGTCCTGCTATTACATCAAAAATCAAAACATGTGAATGACTAACTAAGCCTATCAGCTACTAGTTACAAGATTCCTATCTATAAGTCTTCTGAAGCTTGATCTTGAGTATTGGTTGGTGCTTCATGCGGACTCTAAATTTGAACCTTGATACTTGCTAGATGCAGGTGCTGCTTTTCGGATCAAGACCAGGTATGCGGTGCTTGTGACCTCGGCCATGTCTTGAGCACACCACATCTTTCATCAACTTCTGCACTTGGATTAACTCCTTGCCTTTTTTTTTCATTGTGACTAACTTCTGTTGATCATCTCAGACTGTTGACTCGCATTCTGGTCGCAAGCTTTTTTTGTTGCTAACTAGCATTGCACTCCGAAGTGAATTCCCTTGCTTGTGATCTTCGAGCTATTCTCCTTCGAAGTCTAAATCTATCTTTTCTGATCCTTGTTGCCTTCCTTCTGATTCATGCTGGGGATTTCCGTTACACTCTGTCACTTTTCGATTGTTCACTATCCTTATCAAATCTTGGAAACTGAGACGCCGTTCTGCTTTTCTGGCGGGCTTCTGACTTTAACGACAAACTCTAATCATAAATTGTCATTCCATTCTTCAGGCGGGCACATGACTTCAACAACAAACTTTGAAAATAAATTGCCACTCCATTCTTCAAGTGGGCACCTGATTACCGAAACTTGAAATGTATAGATCGAATGATTACCATCTCAGGAGAAAAAAAATTCATCTAACTAAGATTTTGATATCTTAGGAGAAAGATTCATCAGACTAAGATTTTGACGCTAGGAGATAATTCCTCAGACTAGGTCTAAATTGTTGTGATCTCAGGAGAAAGATTCATCAGACTGAGATTTTGATATCTTAGGAGAAAGATTCATCAGACTGAGATTTTGATATCTTAGGAGAAAGATTCATCGGACTAAGATTTTGACGCTAGGAGATAATTCCTCGGACTAGGTCTAAATTGTTGTGATCTCAGGAGAAAGATTCATCAGACTGAGATTTTGATATCTTAGGAGAAAGATTCATCGGACTAAGATTTTGACGCTAGGAGATAATTCCTCAGACTAGGTCTAAATTGTTGTGATCTCAGGAGAAAGATTCATCGGACTGAGATTTTGATGTCTTAGGAGAAAGATTCATCAGACTAAGACTTTGACGCTAGGAGATAATTCCTCAGACTAGGTCTAAATTGTTGTGATCTTAGGAGAAAGATTCATCAGACTAAGATTTTGATATCTTAGGAGAAAGATTCATTAGACTAAGATTTTGACGCTAGGAGATAATTCCTCAGACTAGGTCTAAATTGTTGTGATCTCAGGAGAAAGATTCATCAGACTAAGACTTTGATATCTTAGGAGAAAGATTCATCAGACTAAGATTTTTGACGCTAGGAGATAATTTCTCATACTAGGTCTAAATTGATGCCTTACTTGAAATCTTCCAATTGTTGCTTCCTTCTTCTTGTTGCTTTCATCTAAAACCTCTAATTGTTGTTTTTCAATTCCTATTAAATTATCTTTAACTATAACTTCAAAAACTAAATCGCCACTCCATTCTTCAGGCGGGCTCCCTGACTTCAACTACAACTCAAAACTCAATCGCCACTTCATTCTTCAGGCGGGCTCCCTGACTTCAACTACAACTCGAAACAAAATCGCCACTCCATTCTTCAGGCGGGCTCCCTGACTTCAACTACAACTCAAAACTAAATCGCCGCTCCATTCTTCATGCGGGTTCCCTGACTTCAGTTACCACTTCAAAATAAATCGCCACTCCATTCTTCAGGCGGGCTCCCTGGCTTCAACTATAACTTCAAAACTAACTCGCCACTCCATTCTTCAGGCGGGCTCCCTTAGTTCAACTACCACTTCAAAATAAATCGCCACTTCACTCTTCAGGCGGGCTCCCTGACTTCAACTACCATTTCAAAATAAACCGCCACTCCATTCTTCAGGCGGGCTCCGTGACTTCAACTGCACTTCAAAATAAATCGCCACTCCATTCTTTAGGCGGGCTCCCTGGCTTCAACTATAACTTCAAAACTAACTCGCCACTCCATTCTTCAGGCGGGCTCCCTGACTTCAACTATAACTTCAAAACTAACTCGCCACTCCATTCTTCAGGCGGGCTCCCTGACTTCAACTATAACTTCAAAACTAACTCGCCAATCCATTCTTCAGGCGGGCTCCCTGACTTCAACATCAACTCACTAACTCCATCCCATCCTTTCTCCTGAATTACCTTGTTTCGGAATTGCTTTCCTCTTAGGTCGTGTTATTTTTCCCTTGACTGCTGGGGATATCTTTGGAATTGTTTACTTACCTGCTGGGGATAATGCTGCTGGGAAAATCTTCTCTATTTCCTCCTTTTCTACTTCCTTCAAGACCTTTTATTCTCTCTTAGGATCGCTGGGGATTGAAATGTCATTAGCTGAGGATTGTCCTGTCGGGGGATCCCTTTTCCTTTTTTCTCTTTCAAAACCTCCTTCGAGATTTGCGCTTTGCTCCCTTGAAAAAATTGTGGGATATAATGCTGCCAGGGAAATCTCGAAATCAGTGTTTCATTTCTCCGAGAACTGTTGAGGATGATACCGCTTCTTGCCTTTCTGAACGTAAGCTTCCTCATTTTGTCCTATCTACTGGGGGTATAATTTCCTCTATCACAACATGTAGTTTTTTTTCTTTCAAAGTTGCTGGGGATAATCGGGTTCAAAGATAATTTTCTCGCGTTATCTGGCTTCTTTCCCTAATCGAGTATTTGGTTTCGAGAAAATTTTCGCAACGGGAGAAAATTTTCTGCCCCAGTTTGAGAATCTTCTTCGTGGCATGCTTTTCTACCAGCAACCCTTTTTTTCCTGTTTCAAATCAAAGAAAAATTGGTTAGTTTTAAAATGTGGTGGCTGGTTGTGGTGCTCCTGCTAGGGATGGTTCTCCTCCTCTTTCCCTGCTCTGCGTTTCATTATCAGAACTTGTTGGGGATGTTATTATTTGATGATATTCATGCTGGGGATAGCTTTCTCCTTTCTTGCTTCCCCGCCTTCCTTGACGACTCTTTATTTGCGAACCTTTCCACGTGGTTTTCCACTGACCACCTGAATTCCTATGATAGTGACCCTTCATGAAGACCTTGCATGTTTTACTGGTGAACCATTTTCTTTGTTCACCCTTGTCACTGAAAATACCTTTCTGCTCGGGATATCTCTCCTTCTTTTGCGGCATATCTAAGGACTGTGCATTTCCTAGCCTTTGAGTCTCATTAACCTTCCTTGAGGTCATTAACCTTCCTTGAGATATCCTTATTGACAACAATCCCTCCCTTTGTCATTTTCCTATTGCTGGGGAATATACCTCTGGACGCTGGCCTTGCGCTTGATCCTTCCCGACTTATACCACTTGGGTGTACCAATCAAAATCCCGTCTTGCGTAATTGGAAAGCTGATGGAAAATTTCGCCGTCATTTCTTACAAACAGACTCTATTGGGGAATTTTGAAGAAAAGAGAAAGATAAAAGGAAACAGAATAAAAGACAATGACTCTCTAAAAAGAAAAATTATAAAATAAACCTATCAAACGTGGAAGGTTTTCACCGCTAAGACTCTCTCATTTGTGTTACTTTTCCGCTGGGGATTGGTGGTGTTACTGCTAAGATTCTCTCATACTTCTTCTGCTGCAGATCCGAGTCTTTTCTGAAGGGAATCAGAGTGTTATGTTCTGATAAGACTTCTCTCATTTTCCGGACTTGGCCTCTTTTGAAGATTGGTCAAAAGGTCTTTCTTTGGACCGTAATGTGGATTTTGATAGGGCTTAGAAAGAAAGGGTATTAAAGGCTCAAAACAAAACAAAATGGGTTCAAAATTACAACCTTCGGAGTCTACATCTTCCTTTATAAACACAACTTTTGTTGCCTTAGTTTCTAGCTTGGGGATTTTTTGATTTTTATTTACACTATGACCGAGATGTGAAGCGCCTACGTATCCTCTTTGAGGAATCAGGTCAAACGTAGTTCCCAATTCCTCTTTTTCAAGTTTCTTTTTTTTTCATACATTTTTCTTTTTCTTTTCTTTATCTCTTTTTGTTGTTTTCTTTTTCTTTACTTTTTCTTTATCCCTTTCTTCTCTTGCCTTTCAAACTTGTGTTTCTAGTATTTGCAACTAATTCCGAATGAGGGGTATGAAAGAATTTAAAATAAGGCTCAAAGGGTTGACGATGGATAAAGTGTTTGGATAGCAGAACAAAATGCCTTCGTCATTCCAATCTTCAAAACATGCCAAGTGTAAACAACACAATTAACATTCGTCATATCTTTAAAGCACTGTTGGGCAACACTCTCATTTTCATTATTATGAACGACCCCATGTCAATTTTGGCCAGCTTGCCTTTAACGATTTTCTTTTACTTGCCCCGATTTCTCATGACTCGGGTTTCGAATAATCTCAAACCGTTCTTATTTCATTTAAATATCTCGATCACCTCCCAGTGGTTTTGTGATTAACTTTTAAGATCAGGCCAGAACTATGCGCGCACGTCATGTCACTAGAGCTAGCAAAAAAAAACTATAGGAAGGAGAGGACTAAATAACAGAAAAATGTCTAGAAATAATATAAAATAGGTCATTGCATTAACCGATAAAACAACGACTCGAACAACCAAAAAACAAAACTGGGGTTACAACCCTTAGAACCACCCTAGACCCCTTTAGATGAGACACTATGATCAAAAGAAAAATACAAGGATAAAAGGTTTGAGCCACAAAACAACATTCGGATTACCATTATGAAATAACTCGGACAAATAGAAATGACAACAAAATAAGCCACCACAAATGACTCTCCAATTGATAAGCCTGACATTTAGCCACGAATTTGATTATCAGAACCACTATGGTCTTCTCTCATTTCAGTCGGCAAATTCCCGAGTGGATTCCCATATTCCGTGTCACCAGGCATCACCGCCAGAAAGTGTGTATCATCAGGTGCAGGTAACGGATTCAGCGCAATATTTCGGGTGTCACTGTTACGAATCACAATCAATCTTTCTTGGATCATCCTTTCTATTTCCCTTTTCAAATCCCGACAACTTTCCATGTTGTGCCCCCGGGCATGGGAATGGTATTCACACCTTTTAGATAGGTCAAAGCTCCTTTCACGTGGGTTCGCATGATTTGGAGGGATGGGTGCAATCATGTCCTGTTGCTTTAACTTCTCAAATAAGCTTGCATAGGAAACTCCTATTGGTGTGAAATTATCCTTCAACTTCGGTTCCTTTCTATACCCTTGGTTTGGAAGTGGGTTATAAGGTATTTGGAAATTTTGCAGAGGCTGGTAGAGATTTTGTGATGCCGTGCTCGCTTTCTTGGATGATTTGATGGCTGAATAACATACTGGGGTGGATCAACTGAGTATGGTGGGTTCGGAGGTGGATAGTAATGCTCCGGGGAGTTATGGAAAACCTGTCGAGACATCGCATACCGTCGAGGTGTTCTTCTGGAACCTTTTCTTGACCCCGATATCATCATGACTTCTTCATCCCTCTTATTCGTGTCACTAGATTCAAATTGGACAGCCTGAGCTGCGGCTTTGAGAGCCGCTTGACTTATAATTTTGCCTATCTTAAGACCGTTCTCTACCATTTCTCCCATTTTGATTACATCCAAGAAGGATTGACCAACCGCAGACATCATGTTCTAAAAATAATCCGGCTCTTGAGCCTGAAGGAAGACAGTGATTAACTCATGGTCATCCATGTGTGGCTCAGCGCGAGCCGCTTGCTCTCTCCATTTAAGGGCATATTCCCTGAAACTTTCACTTGATTTTTTCTTCAGATTTGAAAGGAAAATGCGGTCCGGGGCAATGTCGATGTTGTATTGGAATTGTTTGACAAAGGCCTGTGCCATGTCGTTCTAGACGTGCCAGCGAGATGCATCTTGATCCCAAAACCATTCAGAGGCTACTCCTGTAAGGCTTTCCCCAAAGTAAGCTATTAACAATTCTTCATTTCTTCCCGGACTCCTTAGTTGATTGCAATACCTTTTCAAATGGGCTATGGGGTGTCCATGTCCATCGTACTTTTCAAATTTGGGAATCTTGAAACCAGGTGGCAAGTGGACATCGGGAAACAAACATACATCTTTGAAAGCAACAATCTTTTGACCTGCCAACCCGTGCGTGTTTTTCAACCGTTGTTCTAAGCTTTTCAATCTTTGGGTTATTTCCTCCTGTACCATCTTTCGGGGATCTTGCGTTGTCCGCTTGTCACAAGTCAACCACCTTCTACTTACTTTACATGTCAAGACAAAAGATGTTAGAATGGACTCAGCCAGTCCTTATCAATTTTTTTTCTTTTTTTTTCTTTTTTTTTATTTTATATATACATATACAGTTGTGGTCGAATTTTATGGAGATTGCCTACGTATCATGACCCCGCATGAATTAGACCGAGCGTAGTTCGGTAATGAAAGGACAATAATAATAAAACATTTTTTACAGGAATTTTCAATTTTCACAATAAAACAAACTTGATTACAAAGTTTTAAAAACTAGCCATACTAACAGATTTTGATGAAAAAAAATACTTACAGACTTGAAAATCAAACACCATATGATCTAATCAAAAGAAATATAAATTAAGAAAAAAAAACTAGCAGATTACTTCAATGTTTGCCAATTTCAACCAAATGGCTATTTCTGCAAACGTGGCCCCTTCTTAACTCCATATGAATTTTGAGGCCGGGAAGAATTTCTTTACAAAATTGTCCATTCTTTTACGAAGACAACCTTTCGACAACTGAAAGATGCTATAAGGCTATCTCGGCAAGAACGGTTTAAAATATCGCCGAAACTAACTTGGCTTATTTTGACAAAAAATTCAAGCATTTACTTGCCACTGATTCTTTTTCTTATTTTTTTTTCAAATTAAAATAAAAGACATGGTTTTGCAAACACGACCTTTCAGCACCTCGGGGACGAGGGTTTTAAGGCTGTGTTTAGCTAATTGACCAAAAATCCTAAAAATGATCAAAAGTGATCGTTTATGCAAAGTCAGCCTTTCGGCGTCCCTCTCGGGAACATTCGACTATTTTTGGCAAAAGCGGCATCACCTGACTTATTTATGACAAAAATTAAAATTTTGATATTTTTTTCTTTTTATTTTTCAAATTAAAACAAAAAATCCGGTATTGCAAATACGGCATTTCAGCGCCTCGGGGACGAAGATTATAAGGCTGTGAGGGTCAATCGGCCAAAAAATCTACAAAATGACTCAAAAGTGGTCGTTTATGCAAAGTCAGCCTTCCGGCATCCCTTTCGGGTACATTCAGCTATTTTTGAAAACGACATCACTCAACATATTTACAACGAAAAATCAATTTCGATATTTTTGGCTATTTTTGGAAAAGGGGAGGTTGGACCCGATGAAGGTTGCCTACGTATCTCACACCATGTGAGAATCAAACCAGCGTAGTTCGGTCAAATAAAAACAAACTACATCTGTAAATGAAACAAACTATATATTATTATTATTATTATTATTATTATTTTAATCACACGTTTTTTTTACAACAATTTTTTTTTCTTTTTTAAGTAAAAAAAACAAATTATTTTGAAACTATTTTTTTTTAATCACACATTTTTTTTATTTTACAACAAACGTTTTTTTTCTTTTTTAAGAAAAAAAAAACAAACTATTTTGAAACTATTTTTTTTTCATTTTCCTCAATATTTAAAAAAAAACGGTTAGCCTGCAAGTTTGAAACAAATAAATGCGTAAAATAAACAGGATGCAGCAGGATGGTCTTTTCATTTCAGGTCATATGTCCTAGACGAACCCAACCCCTGTGTTGAGTCCCCTAAGTCAAATGCAACATGATGCAAATAAGCGTTCATACTAGGGATCCGGCATGAAATCATGTTATTCTAAGTTTAAAACCTCGGTATACGATCTAGACTGTGTACCCGAGCGGACAACTCGAGCTAAGGAAAGAGCTCCTTTCCGGGAACCAAAAGGCCAGCCGGCTTAGAAACTTTCCGAACCTCTTTCTTATTTCGGGGTATGAAACTAACAGAATAGGGAGTCTCAACCAGTGAGCACATCCCCGGGGGTGAGAAAAGAAGGGTTTCGTCACAGTATATATATACAGTTCAAACAATATCAAAGTGATAAAAAATATCATTTTGCACATTTACACCCAAGATAATAAACCAAATACAATAATTATTCAAAACTCGAGTTCTAAAACCCCGATCCAGTGGTTCTAGGTTTATCATCTTTTTGGAAAAGGTGTCTAGACTGGCTTTAACTCGAGCGGACAACTCGAGCCGAGGAGTGTCAGTGCACCGGTAGCATGGCTTTCCGGCTTAATTGACAATGCTCCCCGCCTAAACATGTGTGACTACAAATCCTTCACCGGGTGCCAAGCACCACAGCTATCTTGAGAAAAATAGGCTATGTCCAGCAAATGCCGGAGATTATATTTCAAAGAGACTCAGAAGAAGAAAATGGGTATCAGCACAATTTATATACAATTCACAAAATATCAAAGTGGAAAAAATATCATTTAGCACATTAATTCAAACATATAATAAAATCAGATAATAAACAAGCCAAATATAACAATTATTGAAAGCTCGAATTCTTAAACCCTGAACTAGTGGTTCTGGGTTTTTGATTCCCCAGCAGAGTCGCCAGAGCTGTCACACCTCATTTTTTCGCTAACCGCGAGGGCGCGAAGGAGTTTTTCCAATTAAAGGACAATCGAAACGGGATTTATTATTAAGATTCAGAGTCGCCACTTGAGAGATTAATGGTGTCCCAAGTCACCGGTTAAATCCCGAATCGAGAAAAAGATTGACTCTATATTATAGTCTACGAACCAAAAATCCGGATAAGGAATTCTGTTAACCTGGGAGAAGGTGTTAGGCATTCCCGAGTTCCGTGGTTCTAACACGGTCGCTCAATTGTCATATTTGGCTAAATTATCTCATCTTTCAATTACGAGCTTGTATGCAAGTTTAAAACTCTTTACTGCTTTATTATTATTACTACGAAAATGAACGTCGTTTAAAAATGTATTTTCGGATCATGTCACATGAAATGCACCCGGATCCTCGACACATTCCTATTCAACGTTTTTGGATTTGGATTTGGGTTGCATGAAATGCACACCCGTAATAGGAATGTAATATTAGTAAAAGCGCGCCTAAAGTGACTAATGTCTTTTAAACTTTGTGGGAGGCCGTGAAATTTGCAAAACGGCACGCCCCAATTTTCTAAGTATTTTTGTTTGTTGAGACTCGTCTCATTCATTATTATTTTTTATTTAAAAGGCAAACCTAAATGCGACTACGATTCTCTACTTTATTTGTCTCCAAAAAAAAAGAGAAATCTTAATTCATTCACTGAAATTATCCATAGTCATTATAATCGGGTTACATGAAATGCGCCCCAAAAATTTAGAATTAGGCATCGTAACTATATCACGGAAATCGTACCCATAGCCACTAACAAATCACACCATTATTAAACCAACTTCTATTAATTCAAATTAAAAATCAAGGCTTAGTGAACTTAACACTATTGATTCATTAATTCCCGTTCAACTTTAAAAGATAAATTTAAACAAGAGATAACACCATATGTTCACGAGATCGACAAACTACAGCTTCCAAACATGCAAGTTTTAATCTGGAGCTTTGAAAACACAGAACAAATAAACGAGGACCCATTTAATAACGAGAGATAGTGAATATGTGTATATTCGTTAAGATTAGACAAAAAAAACATTTATAAAACATTCCCATGAATTAATCAAATTTGGAAAGAAAAAAAAAAGAAGCCAGGGAACACAATAACATGGAAATTAACATTCACAATATTAAAAATAAGTATACAAATGACATTTAAAACTAAACAAGACAAATGGTAACAACGTATGCTGGAAAGGTCATTTATTCAAAAAACAAAAATGATACCGAAGAGATAATGACAAGAGAAGAAGGCAGAACCTCTTGTCAGCTGGATCGGACCTCGACGGATAAACTCGAACGAAAGTACCTCGACAGACCGGAAACCTCGTTGGAAAAGAAATTCGAAATGAACTTTTGGATTTACAATGTTCTCAGCTTTTACCTATTTTCATTTTCTTTACTGTTCTCGGCGTGTTTTCAGTCCAAAGTTGTCAGCTGCTCGAGCTGGTTTGGCCGTTGCTGGAGCTGACTGGTTATGGTGGTCGACGACATGAAGCAGCTGCGAGGTTCCCGGTTCAGGTTTTTCGGCGATGAGGGGTAAAGTCTTTTTGTAGGGTTTTGTATGCTTTGGAGAAGATGACTGCACAGCAGTGTCTTTGTGTCCAAAAATGTGAGCTCCCAGCTTTTCGTTTTTTTTTTTTGTCCCCTCTATGTATTGTTTCTCCTTTTTTTCAACAAAAATAAATACCCTCCCTGTCTCTTTGTGTCTATCTCCCTTTAAAATCAATAATACACCGTAGTATTATATGATACAAAAAACATCTTCAGTGCTCTTTTTCCTTGCCCATCACCAATCATCCGTGTATGTCCCCTCTTAAAATATCCCATGCCCATCTTTTGTCCATTGGCTTC
This sequence comes from Nicotiana noctiflora, assembly GCA_032618575.1. Taxonomy (NCBI): domain Eukaryota; kingdom Viridiplantae; phylum Streptophyta; class Magnoliopsida; order Solanales; family Solanaceae; genus Nicotiana; species Nicotiana noctiflora. Next base: position 113,889 of record JASVEL010013536.1, read on the forward strand.
TAAAGATTCCCACGTGACCCCCCATTTGAATGTCTCCTCCTTTTCTTTTTAAAAATCCTTTTTAAATCAATCCTCCTAGCCTTTTCTCACGTAACAACCTTTCTCCCTTTCTTTTCTGTTTTGTTTCCCTTTTAAAATCAACCAAAATCCCTGCCCATCCCCACTTGTTTTGCTTTTGAAAATTCTGAAAATTCCCACGTGAGAGACCAAGAGTCATGTGTCTCCACGTGGGTTTCAAGAATTATGGGCTTCATCTCGTGCCCCGTCCGTGTCCCCCACGCGTGGTGGGCTCGGATTATTATGGGTTAGGTCCGAAATTATAAAACCGGGTAGTTTGAACCCGAATATTATTCTTTGCCCGGAACCTAGAATGAGAACACGGTGTTATTAATTAATCCTACGTAAGCAAAATAACTATAAGACTAATAATTCAAACAACACTATTTTATATATATTTTTAAGATTAAAGTAACAACCAAATGTTAATGAAACTATTTTTATTATTTTCGTTTTTATAAAAAGATAGAAATATAAAGTACTATTTTTTGTATTTTTCAAGTTTAAAAATGACTACGAAACATTAATAAAAATATATTTTTGTTATTTTTCATTTTAAGGTAAAATAAAGTAAAATAGTCAAAATTAGCTAAGACAGCTATATTAGGCCTAAGCTAAATATTTTACGCTAAAAATATAAGAACTCTCGGGTAGGGGCAAAATCACGCATCTACAATATATATTTTATGTTTTTTTTTCAAGATTAAAGTAACAACAAAATGTTAATGAAACTATTTTTATTATTTTCGTTTTTATAAAAAGATAGAAATATAAAGTACTATTTTTTGTATTTTTCAAGTTTAAAAATGACTACGAAACATTAATAAAAATATATTTTTGTTATTTTTCGTTTTAAGGTAAAAATAAAGTAAAAGAGTCAAAATTAGCTAAGATAGCTATATTAGGCCTAAACTAAATATTTTACGCTAAAAATATAAGAACTCTTGGGTAGGGGCAAAATCACGCATCTACAATATATAGCTAAAACATCAGGATTGAGTTTATGCCTGTAGTAAGGTCTTACAAAATTTCCATGCCTTTTGAGTCTTATAGTTTTGTTGATACTTGGTACAAATGTGATTCATGTCTACCTTGAGGTCTTACAGTTTTCGTTATTGACTTAAATAGGTCTTACTAGACCGAGTCTGCCCGCTTGGGGTCTTATGACCTCGAATTTTTAAATGAATGATGATTGGAGATAGTCTACGAGTCATCGAGTTTCCTTTGGCTCGGGAGCCATTACTCATAAGTTCGAAATTGCCTTATTAAGGGCTTATGATTTTGGAGATTCTGACCCTAAGGACATGCGCTTTTTGATTTCGTGATGCCAGTCTCCGTGTTTGGGACATTTTTCCTTTATGGAGATGTTTCATGATTCTCATGCTGCCTCATTGAGGTATGAGTTTGGAGTTTCAACCCTAAGGCCATGTGGGTGCCGAGTTAGAGACGCTAGTCTCCGAGTACTTTGCTGCATTCTCGGTAGAGGGATCTTTGCTGTGAAATTGTTGAGTTTCCTTTGGAGCACGAGATGCTTTGGCGAAAGATATTCTTTGATCACTTGGCATAAATACATGTCATTTTGGTACCGTGGGTTCGGCTTATTTGGACACAATTCATTTCACCGTTTGTCCCGGTACATCATTTCCTACTGGAAGCTTGCTCGGCATTCCTTGGTTTTTATTGAATGGATGACCTTTTGAGGGGATGCCCTCTAATGTTCGGGGTTGATTGCAAAAGAAGCCTTGTGCACTTTTTGGATCCTCCTTAGGTAGCGTGTGGATGTTGCCTCGTTAAACACCTTGACGGTGAAACCCTCTTCGAGATTAAAGCTCGGCCGAAGGAAAAGAGTACAGCGGATATCTTTAAGGCCTTGAGTTCTTCGGGTTGGGTTAGCACTTTCGATTGTGCTGATTAGGCGCCTGCATATGGGTTAGTGTAAAATAATGAAAAGGTAGGTGCTCTTACCTTATCATGGGATGCACCGGCGATGTTTCGAGGTCTGATATATCTCTATTGTTTGGAGCAAGGACTCGGTACGGTCCTCCATTATTTTTAATCGAGCTTAGCTGAAGACGTAGTTTGATTACCCTTTGGCTCTTTTGATAGTGGAGATATTGGTGTCGGCGCTATGTTATGTACCGCGAACATTTCCCTTGCCGCATATTGTTCCCCATAGATAGTCTTAACCCCATCCTCTGTTCAAAATTTCATCATTTGGTAGAGGGTGGATGATACCACTCTCATGCAGTGTATCAATGGTCATGCAAATAAGGCGTTGTACTTCATGTCTCCTTCAATGACATGGATTTTGACATGTTGGGTTGTGCCGGCCATGCTGACTGAGAGAATAATCTCTCCTTTCGTTATTTCGTTTACCATGTCGGGCACAATTTGGTCTAGCAGTCTCAATTGCTTTGTTACTCACGACCTGATATTATTGGCCGAGCTACCTGGATCGATGAGCACATGTTTTATTAAAAATAAATTAACGAGGAAAGAGGTTACTGGGGCACATTTATGAGGTTGGGACGAGGTTTCAAATTCCTTTTTGCTGAATGTGAGGGCATATTCGGCTACGTATCCTCGAGTTCGATTTTTCTGGTGATGGATATTTTTGTCTTCCTTATCACGGGTTCCTGGGGAGTGTTGACGCCTTCCAATATCATGTGCACAACATGTTGTGACTCATTTGCTTTGTTCTTCTTGGCTGTGCATATTATGAAGTTCACATACTAAGTTGTCATTCCTCCAGGAAGGATCCGATTGAATAGGACCGGGCTATATGGCGTCCCTGATTTTGCTGATGGCGAACAAAATGTCTGATATATCGACGCTGAATTTGAATTCTAATAGGAGAGGTGCCCCCGTGTCCCCGTCGAATCCACCTCTATTGATGAGTCTCGAGGTTACTGTCCTCGGTTCACCAATTGATCATCGTAGGGCAGATTGTGTCTCGGGGTATTCCTGCTATCTTTGGGGTATGGCTGATACCTCTCTTTGTTCGGTTTTGACTCTTTTGCCGGGAGTCCGCTCTGATATACTGAGCTCGAGGGGGCTCCCAGCTGTTCATTCCCGACCCTGATCTTCGATTGATATCAATCATGGATGTCCGACCAGGATTCCGCGAGATACTAGATCAGATTCTCTTTCATCAACCTTGAGGCCACTGAGATTCGTTCATTCAGGCCTTGAGTAGAGGCCTGCACCACCCAATCGTCGAAGACCGGAGGTAGTTCTATTTTCTCTATTTGGAAGCAAGATATGAATTCTTGCAGCACTTCATTCTCCCTCTACTTAATCTTGAATACGTTAGACTTCTTTATTGCTACTTTGATGGTACCGACTTGTGATTTTATAGAGGAGTCTGCTAGCATGGCAAATGATTCCATGGGGTTTGGATCTAGGTTGTGAAACCACATCATGATCCCTTTCGAGAATGTTTCTCTGAACTTCTTTAGTAAGACATACTCAATTTCATTGTCTTTTATGTTGTTGCCCTTTATTGTGCACATATAGGCAGTGATGCACTCGTTGGGATCTAAGGTCTCGTTGTATCTTGGGAGCTCTAGCATTCGAACTTCTTTGGAATGGATTTTGGACCCGCTCCATCTGGGAACGGCCATCGCATGAACTTTTTTGAATCTATTCTTTTAAAGACTAGTGGTGCGACGGGATTTGGTTGACCCTGAAGTTATAGGTTTTGACCTTCTTGTCATTGGCTGCTATCTTTTTTTGCCCGACTCAATCCTTTTGGTGAGGTCCTCGAGCATTTTGACTATGGCAGGATTGGCTACCAATCCGTTTTTACTCGATCTCTCCGGTACTTATTCAGCCGGGGGAGTAGTTTCCGGTGCTACTGTGCTGGGAGTCTTCAGGTGGCTTTGCAGCTCAATGATTGGCAGTTGTTGTGCCTGCAACATTTCAAAAATAACATGACGGCTAACTTCCCATTCTTCCTAGGCTAGGGTTTTTTGGGCTTCCTGTTGGTCGCCATCTCGTATGCACCTATTGGTGTGTGAGGTTTCATTGAAATGCTATGCATCTTGTGAACCTGCGTCTGCTAGAATCGGTCCAGGTGCATTATCGGGATTTTGTGGTGGCGCGCCAACAATTGGAACAACTACACCATTTTCTCTCTGGTTTTCAAGGTTTTCGTTCTCAACTCTGTTAACTGAGCTAAACATTTTGACCTGAAATCGAATATCTTGGATAAGAAAAAAAGTGAAAGATAACTTGCGTTGTGTAACAAAATCAACAAGAAAATAATCACTATTATTTTTATTTCCACGGTAGGTGCCAAGCTATTTACCGTGAAAATGGTAAGCTCTAAAATTATGTGATCTACTTTTATGCTAGTTGTTTAAGCAATTGCTGTTAGATGTGTGAATTTAAAAGATGAAATGCGAGCTAAAATGGAGTTATAATCAAATCGAGGGGTTAGCTATCCGGGCCTTAGACTGACTGATGAGGGGCCTCGAGGTCAATACATGGGCTTAGGCTTGAGCTATTGGGGATAATCGGGGAAGGTCTAACAGTTAAAATATAATCGCTATAGGCTCTTTATGGCCTATGGAGAGCAATGAATGAAGAACAAGTATGAACGTAATAAATGGAAGTGATAATCTCGAACGAATAAGTTAGAGAGAAAAGAGAGAGAGAGATAGTTGTTATTTATCTTGTGTAGAATAGTTGGAGTAATAGGCACTCCCTACAAAATGGTGAAGATCTCCTTTATATAAAAAAGGAGTCCCAAAATAGTACAAAATAAATTATAAAAGTCGAAGGATGGGACAACTTGATGTGATACCTTGATTCAAGTTCTGGCATGCCAACTTTGTCAAATTTAGCCGCGTGCTCTGGGGAACTCCCCATTCTTTCTCTTGCCTTGATCGATATTCTCTTTAGGCTAGGCCTTAACGAGCTTCGAGGGAGGGAACTCGGTCACAGCTTCGCATCCTCGAGGCCTCGAGATGTTCTTCTTAAACAAACTAATAGCAAAAAATTGACCCCTCTGATTTCGCCGCATAAACTGGGTACATATTGTTTATATACTCATGCTATTTTCTGCACTAACCGTGTAGGATTTGAGGCAGATGTGTTTGGTTATCATCCCAACACGCACTCCTGATACTTCGAGACTTTGCCATGAGATGCTTTCAGAGCTCGTTCTGCTGCATCCGAAGTCTTTCTTTTTTATTTTCGTTCTCTCTACTTTATTTCAGATAGTAGTTGAGTAACTTGTATATTCTAAAAATAGCTCATACACTTGTGACACCATGTCTTGAAAATTTTGCTAGTAGACACTTGATGATTTATGGGTACTTATTTCACCATATGTGTTCTTCAAATTGTTCACTCTTCGTTTTATTAAATATCTTACTCCTTATTTATCTAATAATTAAAAATTAACTATTTCTGAATTGTTAAAAGAAACTACCACATGGTTAGTTTACTGTTAGCTTACTTAGCGATAACGTTGGGTGCCGTTATGGTCTATAGAAGGAATTGGGTCACGACACATTTTTCACCAATATCATCATTATTGTTTTTGGTCCATAAAGAACTTGTATATTAATTAAGTAGTAACATTACTAGGAGTTAACAGTATAGTAGTACAAAAAGATTTATCCAGCGAATGGCCCTGTAAGGGTTCATGTCCTAAGCCTGACGGATCAAAGATTACTTCAGAATCGTTGCAAGGTTTTACAAAACGCATATAGCTAGTTCCTTGTTGATCAGCTAGTAGTTGTTGTCGCAAAAAGTCTGGCGGATGATTGAAAGTAGTGGTGGTATCCCGAACTTGTATGGCAGAGCCTTGTTGATCTAACAAATGTGCTGCGTAGTTTTGCTCCCTGTATGTGTGTTTTATGAGTGGGTTACCTAGCTGCTGGAGTAAGTACCTGCATTTCAAAAGAGAGAATGAGTAATGTAGATTATCATTTTTAAGCATCATTATTACCTCTGTTGAGTCCACGTTTATTTCCAGTGGAACTAGGTGATGCAAGTTGCAAACCCTGTAGTAAGGCTTTCAATTCCATGCATGTGGAATCGCCTGTGGAGGATGATCCTATATATCCCAGGATGCAATGGCCATCCGAGTTTTTGAAAATGCCACCCAGACCATTTCTAGTTGGGTTAGATTTTGCCGTACCATCTGTGTTTAACTTTATAGCACCTACTGCCGGTGGGTGCCATTTTATATACATAGAAGTAGCGATATTTGTTGACCATTAATCTAACCGTTGTGCATTTATAATGAAGTGATACTCCACTACCTGGGAGATCATGTTCTTAGTAGAAGGAGGTTATTTTTTATCGGGATCACTAAAAATTAAATTGTTCCTTAACTTCCAAATATGCCATGCAATGAAAGGGATGTGAGTGGTTGGAGGCAGCTTATAAGGTAAGATGTTTTCATGATGAATTATAAATTGTATTGCTTGAATGGGAGTGAGCGATTGGGAGTGACCGTGCCGCACCTGGGTTGTTAAACCTAGTTGTGCCCGTATAGGTTTGGTACGCGGGCATTTGAAAAGAAGATGATAAATAGTTTCAATATGGTAATAGCATAAGGTGCAAAGATTAGACGGGGTAATCTTTGTACGGTAGAGGTATGAAACAGTAGGTAAGTGTTGTTTAGCAATTAGATGAAGGAAGTAGATTATGTTTGGAGGTAGTTTGAGTTTTCAGAGCCAGTGATGGGGGAAAGGTGGGGCTGGCAATTGTAGCGAGCAGTATAGAGATTTCTCTGAGAATTTACCAGTAAAGGTAAGACCCCAGATGATTTTATACTTTGCTTGAGGATTTGATAAAGAAGGTACGTAAATTTTTGGCAATTGAGAAGCTAGATTCTCAAAAATGGAGAAGGGTAGTGAATAAGTATCAATGGTATGATTGGTTATATACTGACTAAGTGTGGCATGGGTGTCAGTTGGTGAGAGTGGACCATGTAGTAACTGATGAAGAGTGATATTGGGACCTATCCATGGATCGTGCCGCATATTCATTGAATGCCCCCAGCAATATACCACACAATTCCGTTTTGGCAAAGATGTCATCCCATTAAAATATTCTTCCAGGTGAGTGATGCTTTAGTACCTGAATTTCGGTTGGAATAAAGATGCCGGAGAACAGAAGCCCACAAGGAATTTGCATTGTGGAAAAATCTCCATGTCAGATTCCCAAGTAGTGCATGGTTCTTAGTAGTTAAATTATAGATGCCTAAAACACCTTAATTCTTAGGGCGTTGTACAACCTCATATTTTAGTAAGTGGATTCTTTTTTACGATCCGTACTTCCCAAAAGAAAGTTATGTTGATAACAGTTTATTTTAGAGATGACTTCACTTGGAATCTTAATAAATTGCATGACATGATTTGGTAATGTGTTCAACATAGAGTTAATTAGAGTAGTGCGTCCCGCGATAGAAAGGAATTGAGATTTCCATCCTGATAAGCGATATTTAAAGTTATCAAGAATATATTGAAAGTCATTTACCATGGGTCTCTTGACAAATAGAGGGAAACCTAGATATTTACCAAAGGCGGAACCTTCCTGCATGTTAAAAGACGAGAGTACAAATTGTCGGTCTAAAGGGGAAGTATTATGTGAAAAATAAATTTTTGATTTTTGAAAATTGATACTCTGACCGGACCTCTGAGTAAAACTAATTAGTGTGTCTATTATGATGTGTACAGAGGAGGTGGTAATTAGGGATGTGAAAGTGATATCGTCCGCAAAAAATGGATGAGATATTAGAGGCCCTCTAGGTGATAGTATAATAGGTTTCCAATGTAAGTAATCCACTAGTTGGTGGATTTGTCTAGAGAACCGTTCGAGGCATAAAATGAAAATATATGGAGAATGCGGGTCACCTTGTCTAATACCCTAGTGGGTTGAAAATAAGGAGAAGGGCTTCCATTAATAAAGATTGAAATGGAAGTTGTGGTGATGCACGACATAATGATATTTATTAATTTTGATGGAAAATTAAAGAAGTTCAATGTTTCTTCTCGTCAGGGAGTGGATGACCAAGCACAACAGAGGTAGATATAGCAAGTGTGCCGGGGATGCGGCTCGGGTATAGTAGGTCTGGACGCCTAGCATGAAAGAGCCTTCTCTGGTAGCAGCACTATACCTTAGTATCTCTCTAGCTTCCAGTCTATATAAAACGTAGTTAGCAGAGAATCCACATTCCATTTTATCAAAAGCTTTTTCAAGATCTAGTCTAATTAAAAAGTTTCCGCCTTTGCCTTTCTTTTTCCTAAATTTGAGGAGTATTTCTTGAATGATGATTGCATTATCAGCCTCCCGACGTCCCTTTAGAAAGGCTGATTGTCCAGGACTAATTAATTTATTAATGAGCGATTTGATGCGACGAACAATCAATTTAGAAATTAATTTATTGATGGTATTGCAAAGCCCAATTGAGCAATATTGGGTAATCATAGATGGGCTCTTTATTTTTGGTATGAGACAAAGATATGTAGTATTTGCCTGTGATGGTATGGTGCCAGAAAGGAAGACCTCATTACAAAAGGATACAACTAAAGTGAATGCTTGAGGCCAAAATTATTGTTAAAAATAAGGATGAAGGCTATCCGGCCCCGGGCCTTCACGGTTTTGAATGATTGGAGTGCTTCTATTACATTTTTATACTAGCCCACTTAATTAGATAACAATCCTTAAGTTTGGAAAAATTTGCCAAAATTTTCCTTATGTTAACTTTTCCATCTATTCTAATGCGGTTGTCTTTCTCACGTGCATTGCTTCTTTGATTTATCTTTTAACTAGTTCCACATGAGCTTTTTTTTTTTTAAACCCCTCCCAAATTAGGAGGATTTATAGTGTTTCCACACTTCCCCTCCATGGTGACTCGAACCCAGGACCTAACGGTCGTAGGTGAAGGTGCTTACCAACTGAGCAAAAGTAACTAACTTGATGAGACCCATAGGACGTACTCTCCATGTATAGTAATTGTGGATGTTTGAAAGGGTAATTTTCTTAGTTTTCTTTAAGTTATTTATATTTTTAATGTGCTATTGCCAACGTCATATATATGCTACTACAAAATACAATTCTTCAGCCGCACTAAACGTCCAATTACTTTTGGAATCTTCAATCAAGCTCTATTCTTGTTTGGCGATTTCAGTAAAATATCTCAAGATATCTCATGCTATGGAAAACAACAATCTCAGAAGGATATTAAGAAATGGGTGCATTGTTAAGTCAAGAATCTGCAAATTGAAAAGCAAAGAATAATTATATAAAATTCACGTGACAATTGAAGGCTGTTAGAAAAAGATGGAAAAATTAACAGAAGGATATTTTTGGTAAAGTTCTCTAAAAACAAGTAATGTTGCATATATTGGTCAAAAACTGGTAAATATAAATTATATATACACTAGTAATACAAGGGTAAATCCGGTTTTTCTTAAAATGAAGTGAACTACGGGAAATTGGGAATACTGGTGGGTGAGTCATTGACGCAGCTCTGGGCCGCTTAAACTGATCCACCCATGTCTTTGTCTTTTTTTTTTTTAATATTTTTTTTTATAATAATAAAATCTCCAAGTTTCTAAAATTTCTATTTTTCCCCAATATAGACAGAAAAGTTCGGAGCTACCAGATCTCGCCACGTGTAAATCACGCAACTAATCGGATGCAAACCTATTTATATTCCACTCTTTTATTCCATCTCATTTCCGCTCTTCCCCTATCCTTTCAATCTCTCTCCGCCGCTCCGTTCACTTCAAACCCTTCACCGGCGTCGAAAACCCTAGGCCCTAATTTCTCCCATGTCCTATCAATCGTGTAGGGTTTAGCTCCGTAAGATCGTTATATATTCTTATCCGTCAATTTATCTGATAAAAGTTAGATTCGGAGGAATGGCGAGTTCGACTACGAGCAATGTTTACATCCACGTCATCGAAGATGTCATCAGCAAGGTCCGTGATGAGTTCATCAACAACGGTGGTCCCGGAGAGAGTATCCTCAACGAGCTCCAAGGAGTAATTTCTCTTTTCTTTTTCAATCGAATTTTTCATTAATTAGCAAATTACTGACGCGACTTATGAAATTTGCAGAGGTTATAGGGTTTAAATTTAGCTGAATGTAGATTAGTTACTATTCTAGTGGTTTTCTTTTGTGTTGATCTGATTAGTAATTGGGTCTCTTTCTGGATCCAATTGGGTGAATTTAAGGGTTTTAAGTTTGATAGTTTAATGTCATTGTTTCAGTTATGGGAGATGAAAATGATGCATGCTGGGGCAATATTGGGTACAACAGAGAGGAATCCAGCTCCGAAAGGGACCCCTGGAGGTCCAATAACAACCCCTGTTCATGACCTTAATGTGCCTTATGAAGGCACTGAGGAGTATGAAACTCCCACTGCCGATATACTGTTTCCTCCAGTGAGTACCGGATTTTACTAGCTATTGAAAAGCAAGCAACTCTTGCGGGTTCATAAATTGACACATGTATATCTTCACTTGCAGACTCCATTACAGACTCCGTTGCCTGGTACTGCCCAGACACCGCTACCTGGAACAGTGCAGACACCCCTCCCGGGAACTGCCCAAACACCTCTTCCTGGAACAGCAGATAGCAGCTCAATGTATAATATTCCTACAGGTGGCAGTACTCCCTTTACACCTAATGAGTACTCTTCTTTGAATGATACTGGTGGTGCAACTGAGATGAAAGGCGGTCCAGGGAGACCTAGCCCATTTATGGTAGGCATTTTAACTATCTCCTTGCTGTATTCTGTACAAAGGTTATCAATCTGTTTCGTATGATGCATGTGGTTTTGTAAGATTTATGATTGCCACATGCACACATTTAGTTTTTCTAATAGGATGATTCGATGGCCTTCCCCATTTTCCTGTTGCTGCAAGTATTCTGATTTCCAGGTAAGTATGGTATTGAAAATATTTGCTTTGACTTGTGCAGCAACCACCCTCCCCTTGGTTGAATCAAAGGCCTCCTCTTGATGTTAATGTTGGTGAGGAAAATATTTAAATATATTCCATGGAAGCAAGCATTTTGATGCATTACGTATATTAAGCGTTAGTTGCCTTCCTCTGCTGCAGCTTATGTTGAAGGACGAGAAGAAGTTGATCGCGGAGCTTCTCAGCAACCCATGACTCAGGTGAAATGTTATGCTTCTATATACTTACTAAAAGAAAGAAAGGCCACTTGTCTTCTTTCTTCTTGTAACTTGTATCACATGATGTTCTTGTTTAACACACACACATTTATATGTTACTTCCTCTCTTTCAATTCAAATGACACATCTTCCTTTGTTTAAAAAAGAATGACACATTTCTATATTTGGAAACAATTCAACTTTAAACTTTTCATTTTATCCACTTTATCCATAATGAGAAGCTTTTATAGCCACACAATTGCCATGGCCCCACAAAGCTTTTGCCCCTTATAGGACCACATCTTTCAAAAGTCTTCTTTTTTTCCCTTAAACTTTGTGCCAAGTCAAACTACCTCATCTAAATTGAAACGGAGGGAGTATATATACTAATCTTGAATTTACGCCTGGAACATTTCCTCACTAGTAGACGCGCAAGCAAGAGCAATTAAAAGCAAAATAGTCCACTTTGTTTCAGCATGCCATTCTCAAAGTTTAAAGATAATCCTTCTTTCCCTAGAAACTCCCAAACTGATTTTGTAATATTTTGTGGAACTTGTACGGTTGCTTATCTTGGGAGTTAAGAAAGGATCCCTGCCCTTCTCATATAGCCCTTTTCTTCTTGTTAGAAAGCTTTCTTAGCTCTTGTCACTGTAATAACTATAAGATGGTGAGGAGCATGAGGTTGTTTAGCTGCTGATCGGGCTTGCATAACTTTTAGTTAGAATTTGTTTATCTGCCTTGTTTTATTGCTTTTATTGGTCTCAAAGCAAAAATTAGTAATTTTGCTAGTTAGTAAATGTATTGCTGCCTAATACATAATTTTGAATCAGAATGTTGCCGTGTATTGGACACATGTTTTATGTTCTTTAGGGTGGGGAAGAGGGAGTAGGTGTTTGATACTCTGTCTGCATAATATTGAGTTTACTTCATCATGTTGGATATAATTGAGTATTATGTATATAGCTCCAGGGAAAGAAATATTCAAGTGTGATTCGAATCTAGCAATTCTCAACCCTCATGTATACACAAGACACGTCTATTTATGCATTAAGTCAATGTCCTCTACCATTGTATTTGCCCTTTCCTTGGCTTTGTGCGTAACATAGTGCCTCTACAAAACATGTTACCTTTGGTTCAGAGTTGGTTTTGATGTCAGCTAAATTGCAGGACTTCTTTATGACGGCTGCTGGAAAGCGGAAAAGGGAAGATTTTGCATCTCAATATAACAATGGGGGATACATACCTCAACAGGATGGTGCTGCAGACTCAATATATGACATCATGAAGGCAGGGCTTTGCTTATTCGCTGAATGAGATACTTGCATATATTTCAAACCTATGATATTATCTCTTGGATAACTATAGCAAACAAGACTTGTGATCATATGAGAACTATAGCTGCAGAGAGCATTTGTTTAATGGAAATAAAGAGGGGCCAAGGTTATTTAAATGTAGGCAGGAAGGTGTACTTGTATGGTTAAACAATGTAACACTGTGCAGCCACCGGTCGTTCTTTGTCATAGTGGTTGAGGGAGACTTTTCACACTACTAAGTCATGAGTTCAAGGCTGGTACAACCGGACAAAAATGTAGAAGTTTACAACCCTAAATGTTTAAATATAAGCTCCTCCGAATGGGTAAAACTTGTGATTTTTGCGCATCCAGCTTTGCTTTGTTCTCTAGTGGTTCTGATTTCTCTTGGTTGCTATGATGTCTTGAATTCGTCAAAATGTTTCAATCAATCAACTCGGCCTCAAATCCAAACTAGTTTTGATGTATCCTTTGTAACCATTGTACTCTATCTAACCTAATTCATTTCACTGTAGGTGATTTCTTCCATCTGCCTAATTCTTGGTGGATAGTCACCCGGTACCTATGCTGGTGGGAGGTAGCAGGTACCTGGTGGATAGTCAAGGTGCATGCAATGTTGGGCTCGATTTATCTCTAACTAGAGTGTAGCAACAACTAAACCTTAATTCCAACTAATTAGTATCGTCTATATGTGTCTGTTGCTTCTATTTTGTTTTTTACTTAGCTATTGATTTCGACAAAATTGACTGTAGAACAACAATTTACCATGTTATTTTAGATCTAACTTGTCCATTTTAACACCTTACATTGGACAATTGCAATGTATCACAGAAGACAATGGCTCATTTTATCATCTGTGTGCTGCTTGCACCTTCTGAAGAATATGATATTCAATCTCTTACCTATAATAAAATATCCAATCTTGTATGGCCACACATTCACTTTTAAGCACTAGGTGAATATGTTTTATATTCATGGATTTAAAAATCTCCCCTTTTTCCCACTTTTCATCCCTGCTTATCGCTTAGGTTAGGTTGGGGATGGGAAGAAAAGTTGGTTGGTTACTTGGTCAATATCACGAGTCATTTCTTGGAAGATTTACTCCTACTAGGCGAACAGAGTGGAGTTGCTGACATTGTTAAGAATAGAGCTCTTGGTGCGGAATTTCAAAATTAGAGGATTAGCTTAGTGGTGCCCTACTTGTTTGATTAGTTGCACTGCAACTCGTGATACCCTTTTGAATTATGTTTCTATTTTCCAAATTAAAATACCAACCTATAATAAGAGCAAGATGTATTGGTTTGTCCTATACAGGCTGGTGAAGGCAACACTATTCAGCTTGAGTTGGTGACCTCTATCCAGGCTGCTGCTTCTAGAATTCCTCAAGTTGATGGTCCAACTGACCATTACGACGAAGCGCTTTCGACACCCAATGTGAGTTTTTCTTCTTTTATGTATCATCGTCATCCAAAGGCATATTCACATGCTATACCAAGGTCATGTGTTTGTCCTATTTATTCAAGGCGTAGCTACCCTCTTGATTGCACATGTGGCATTTTAATTGCAATTTTCATCCATGTGGTATGTATCTGTTTTTGTTTCGTTGTCGCATTTTAATTTTTTTAGGTGCTTTGAAAGTTTTCTTCCACACAGAATGAATTTCAAATGCCTTTGAATTTTGAACTATGTTGCTCGGATCCTTCAAAATCTTTGTTGTACTCGTGTCGATCCGATACTATTTGGGTGTGGGCGTGGGATCTGAACTAGATTTGGCATACCTAACTTGGGTGATTTGACGATGGCTTTGGTATTTGGTTTGATTTAGGGATTGTCTCTCTCTCACACACATTCGCACACGTATGTCGTGATATTCATTTATCAGCGATATCCCAGCACCCACACCCTTATCTGTACTTCGATCTATGTCCCCGAGTTCTAAAATTTATATGATGAAGAATCTGACCCCTAAATGTGCAGCCGTATTGGATAGTGGATACCTGCACCCATATCCTAGCAACATAGTTTTTTAAAGGTATTTCCAGTGCTTAAGGGGAGAACATGTAGATAAAGGGCTTATTTCAATGAGATACAGTAACATATGCATGTTTTTTCTTTTGAATGAAATAACATATGCATGTATTTAAATAGGATAGTATTGGGTCAAGTGTTCTAATGAACAGGGCATGCTTGGGTTGGTTTGGAGCTCGGCCAAGACACTGCAGACATTAGTTATTATGCAAAATATTTCACCAAGTGTCCCTTTTAAGGAGTGTTCAACTTTTGTCCCTGTTTTTAAAAGTGGTGCAACTGCGATGCAGCAGGAGAAATCCAGCAAAACTTCTTCTTCCTCCTTCCACACTGATTTTGGATGAAAAATGCATGGTTGTATAGAACTTTAGATATGAATTTTCAGCAGACACTTTACTCTCATAAAATGGGACCCTCTTATCTCTGCTTGATTTGCCCATCCAAACTACCTGGCCTTTTTGCTTAAAGGCCAAAATTTTCTTTATCTAAGAATTCAAGCCAATGTAAACTAATGCTGTTTTCTTTTACTTGCAAAAAAGCAAAAGAAACTAATTTTGTTTTCATAAGAACAGCATGCCCTGATCCATTATGGTTGACCTAATTTCTGTTTAGTTTGACCAGGACAAAAACCTTCATTTCCTTCAATGGCGAAGCGCACTATATCAGAAAGCAATTCTATTATTAAAGGGCAGTCAGAATTTGATGTGCAATCTCATAACCTTTCACATCTTCCTTCTATTTTCTTATACCAAGTCAAATATAACAAATTATTGAAACTCTTCTCTCTTAACCTACGTGAAAAGTCACATGGTTATACAACTTATGATGAAGTGAGTGAATAAATAACTAATGCTACTCTATTCTACTTTTGACTGAGATATGCTATCTTTTTCACGATAATTAGCTGCCACGTCCATTCCTAGATTCCATCGTCAGTTCTGGACTATGATCAACTAATAGATAGAAGTGTTGCCTAGTGTGCATGTTTCTAACTCCTGTTGCATAGATAATGTTATTAATAACAAATATAATCTGTTTTTGCTATTGTGCTCATCCTATAATGTATAATGCTTGTGCAAGCTTTCCATCTCTTTTATTGGAATGAAGATGAGAACTTCTTTATTCTCTTCTCATTGTCATATTTATTTGACAAACATGAAATCTGATAGCTTTTGAATGGTATTTTAGTAACCTTATTTGTTTTTTCCCAACTTGAAGATCTATGGTTATCAAGGGGTGGTCAATGAAGACTATAATATTGTCAACACACCAGCACCAAATGGTAATTTATTCTCAGCTACATAGTCTTTATGGCTATACTTTATCCTCCTTCTGATGCTGCTGCAACCTCTTGCATCCTTTAGATATGCAAGCACCTACTCCTGCTCCTGTCCTTCAGAATGATGATGTTGATGATGATGATGAGCCCTTGAATGAAAACGATGACGATGATTTTGATGATGTGGACCAAGGGGAGGATCTAAACACAGCGCATCTAGTTTTGGCTCAGTTTGACAAGGTTAAGATATCCTTTTTGTTAATGTATTGAATGGAAGATTTGATGCCCTATTCTGTTGTTTATCATGAAAAACAGAAGTGTCGTATGAGTCTTGATGTGCTATAAAGCTGACTTGATACAAGCTTTTGTAGGTGACACGTACAAAGAGCAGGTGGAAATGCACCCTTAAGGATGGCATAATGCACATAAATAATAAAGACATTCTTTTCAATAAGGTTGGATTTAGAACCTTTTGTTCTGATTTGCATTTTATTTTATTTGGTAAAAAGGTCCCTTATCTTTGTTATTGTTATTTTTATCCTTGAGTTGATCTATTTGGTTCATTGGTAACTTGTCCAGGCAACTGGAGAGTTTGACTTCTGAGGCGGTTGAAGGAAAATTTAATTTGGCAGTAAAGGAGCTCAAATTCAAGAACCGATCAAGCTGATTACCTATTTTGTTGTTGGCATTTTAATGAAAGTTAAAACTCCAGGAGACTAAGTTGCTTAATGTTCATTGCTAGAGAAGTTTTTTGGTTGGCCGAGTGTATATATATATAGTAAAAGAGCTGCTGCTTGGCCATATGGATTACTTGTTGAGCTTTTGAACTTAATCTGAGAGGAATGTATAATTTTCCTGTGTTGTACGCTTTTGGAACATCATGGCTAATTTAATACCATTGGTATCTTTCTTTTCTCTTGTCTATGTTGTTTTAGCTGTACTGCGCTCATGATACCCCAAGGATAGTTCCATGAACTGTGTACTTCTTGGATCAATCATGCTGATATATTCCCAATTTGCATGTGTTGTGATATGTGACTTGTGACAATTGAGTTTGACTGCAGCTCTTACTGATGTTTGGGAGGAAGGTTGGATTTTGATGAACCGTAATGTTCTCCATTCATCTGTTGGGACATAGTTTATTACCTCATTGTACGTTTACTGTGGTTAAAACGGCTACCTTATAATTTATTACCTCTGTGCTAGCAACTAGAAATTATAGAAGAAAAAAAGTTGAAATATGGTCAAGCCTTCAGCCTGTTGGTAATTTTATCGGGAAAAGTTTGTTCCCACGTACATTACGTCTCTTTACTGCACATGCATCTCTAACCTGATAGTAAATTGACGTGGCTTAGTGTAAACATTGATTACTATATCCGCTGGTGTAAGCCACTCGGCTGTGAATTAATGGACCTCGCTTTCCTTTTGACTTGGATTTGTTTATAGTTAAATGTTTGGATAATGAAAATCCATGCGGAAGGCGTTAATCTGCAGCACTGGTGAAGATTGGTTAACTTGGGGAAAAAAATGAAACGAAAACGAAGAGGAATTCACCGTTATATTTAAATTGCTATCTCTTTTATAGGTAAAGATGTTAAAATTTGCTCTCTCATATTTTTACCAAGTAATGATCATCCAGTTGGTTTCCAAAACATGATGACTTTATTAATGACGGCACGGAGGAGGCAGAGTTTCCTCTCAAACAGTTAGGAAGCTAAGAAAGACCTTTGCACCTAAAAATAGTTGCATGATTTACCCAGAATCAGATGAAATACAAAGAAGATGAAAAAAAGGTAAACAAAACAAACAGACTACGCGATCCTTAACCTCTTACTATTTATTATGTAAGAGGGAAAGATTCGACTTATTTATATCATAAGAAAAGAAAAAATTCACATAAGTTTGAAAAGAATTGCAGGAGCCAATCCATTAACTATAAACCTCAACGCCCCGAGTTGGCAAGGGCACATTGTGACTGAAACAAGGCGAAAATGGTCGAAGGTTCTGTATATGTCCCTACGGCAGGATGTTGCCATCCAGCTTTCTCCAAAGGAGCATTATTTTCCTGAACGATATGTTTTGCTGTTCCATTTATAATGTTATCATCACATTCACACTTGACATTCTCATCTAGAGATGTGTTAGAAAATATAAGTGGAGATAACAAAGGAATGGCACAATGAGAGGAAGCTTCTTCCATGAAATTGGAAGGTACTCTGAAATTACCATCCACATTCATCTTATCTTCTAGTTGTAGAGAAGAGGGTGCTTTCTTCTGTAACCTGGTACAAGACACCCCCTCTTTCCTGATTGTTTCCATTCTCATACAATAATTATAATGTCTCGAATATTACTTATAGTTATAATAGTGGAAAGAAAAAAGTAAGATGAAGAGCTAAATATGTTTAAGAAAGGAGCGAGAATAGTGGGGGAAGAAAGAGAATTGCTGTTACTGTATTTCTATGGTGCGGAAAGCGTGGGATCGGTTATGGATATTCTATTTTTCTTTCCTCGGTTATGATTTGTGAATATTAAAAGGAGAGGAAATAAGAGCAGTTACATGTAACGGTCATTTTAATCTAGTGAATATTTACGAGTTTTTGTCAGTACTTTACGTGGCTTAGCTATTGTTGTTATCGTTTATAAATTTTATGGTTCACTTAGGCTGTTACTAAAAAACAGGGCATAGCACAAATAGCTGTTTTTGCGGTTTGCATTCTATTATTTTATTCTTTATGTTTTATCCCTAACTTCTTTTTTCCAAAATAAAAAATTTTGAGCTCTTTGAGTAGTATATTTGGTATGACGAAAATCATTCTTCATTTGTGTGCAAAAGTTCATTTTACGTACAATTATTTTAACTTTTAAATTCATATAACTAGTTCCAACTAATATTAAATATATTACTTAGAAATTAGAATTCAAAAATTCATCAAAACAATCTCTTATTCGCTATAAATATATTTTCGGAAACTATTCTTACACCAACCAACACCATAGACATGTTTCTAGAAAATAACTTACGTTGTACCAGATAGTACAATTTATGTAGGCTTCCTTTTGCTTGCACTTCTCTTCTCTCTTTTCTTAACGATCTCTTCGTGGGATTAGATAACAATTTTGTGTGATTAGAAATAATGTTATAACTTCTGTAAACCTAATCTCATGAGTCATGTGCATCAGTGCATGAAGTTGAACCTGTTGTTTCTATTATATTTTTTCTTTAATACGACACACAAAAAGAAAGTCCTAATTAAGCCGTGTGAAATATATGCAAAGACTAGAGACAAAAGATGCTCCTTATTTGACTAAAAAGTTGTTAAATCAATTCAATAAAAATATTTGGGGCAAATTTTAGTCAAAAATAATTAATTCTAAGATAAATGAAAGGAATGAACAAGCACAACTAAACATAAATTTTAGTTACAACAGTGATTGACTCTCACAATGTAAGAAACAGATAATTACATTAATAATATCAAATGATAATGAGGAATACATAAAGGAAAAGAACCACATGCTCAAACAACACCGCCATCGATCCGTTTGATAAAATATAATTAAAGATGCATGTCGAGATTCTAAGTTCATGTCTCCTTTCCGGTCAAGAGCCTGAGGTTTTGGGAGCCTCCTTCTCTTTTTAGGGGTCGATCCCTTCTTGTATGTGTATGTTCTCCTCCCTTTGTGTCACATTTTCTCATGATATTTATACCAATTACTTTTCTTACCCAGCGGTCCTTAACCAGAGTACCTAAGTTCTTGAAATATCCATAGCATATTCCTCTAGAATACCTAAGTGTTGAACTTGTCGTTCGGACGTAACTGAGTGTTCGACCTCGACCGTAGCCAAATTACTTGCCGATATATCGCTTCCTACACGCGACTTCGGCATGGTTGCTTCTTGGTTGCTCTTCCTTAAGTAGAATTCAGATTTTGACCTATACAGTTAGTCCTTCCACCCATCGGGGTTGCCTTTGGGCGAGCTCGGTGGACGGACTTCGCCAGTTGCACCTTTTGAGAAATCTAAGCACATTGGCCGAAGAGTGAACCTTCATAGCGAGATGACGATTTGTTGCTTCGGGAGTCGTACCTGGCCGCTTTTTTAGTTTGAACTCAATCTTTCATGCGTCATTATGAAGGATGTTCCCTATATGTTACATGTTTTCCGTGCATCCTCTGCTTTGGAATTAATGTGGCGGCATTTGGTTTTCCTGCTCAGGATGTTTGTATTCTTATAAATAGAGGAGAGAATTCTTCATTTGGGGTTGCTGTGTTTTCTGTATATTATTCAAAAACCCCAGGTTTCTCTTTCCTCCTTCCTCAGATTCTTACATTTCCATATTTTCTCTTTCGAAGTTCCTTGCCATTGTTACTCCATCTACCCTAGCTCCCATCACCTACATAATCGAAGAAATATGGCTAGTGCACCTTCTACATCTAATAGAGTCGCTGGTGTTGTTACATCGAAAATAGATGTGCCCCCCCATGAGGGAAAGACGACCATTGTGGAATATGAGAATTTTCCCACCATGGATGAGATAATTCCACGCTCGGGGAAAGCCAGGATTGATTTCAAGAATTTACCTAACGCTGATTCTGAGACCGTTGTTTCTGTAATGGACGCCGCGACACTTGTTGTGGTTAAGTCTAAGTGGAGAATTCCTAATCATGTTGAACTCGTTCCCGCGGATAATGACACCGTATAGGTACATCGCTCGAGGTACTGCACGTTTTATGCGTACCCATTTGTCATCGGTTACACACTTCACCTTCCTTACCTGGTGGAAGACTTTTGTCGTTATTATGGGGTGTGCCTAGCTCAGCTCTCCCCATATATATACAAACTTTCCGCATGCTCCCAAGTACGCGGAACTGGCTAGCGGGGGGGGGGGGATTCTCTTAGCCATTTGCTCACCTCTTCGTACCCAGCTTTTACAGGGGTACTATGATACCTCCTTGTCACTGCAGGACCAAAAGATTGGTGGTGAAGATGGACGACAAGACCAATCACCACTTTTGGGAAAACTTATCTATTTGTGAGGGCGAAACATGTGGTGTCGAATCCTAATAGATTTTCTGAGTGGAATTTTTCTCGTGAGTGTTTTTTGTATATATATATATATATATATATATATATATATATATATATATATATATATATATATATATATATATATATATATATATTAGAAAGAGGTTGCTCGTTATCCCTTTTCAGTGAATTGATTGTTCTTTTTCCTTCCATTTTTCAGCCGAGATGGCATCTCCCCTGCTAATCGCAGATATTCATGAGTGGGTGAGCCAGGTTTTGCCCTACACGATGGGGATTCGTGCATGGTTGTCGTTCCATGAGATATTCGGGCATAGACCTTCAGTTGGTGAGTCATCTCACCCTGTTTTTAGTTGCTTTGCCCTTTGCTCTGTGTTTTCCTCTTTGCTTTAAGATTACTTATTTGGTAGGTCGATGGGGCACGAGGAGGCGAGGGCTTCGGTGCTTGCTTTTTGTCAGTTATGTCTCTCGATCAGACCTGTACTGATATCATTCAGATTGCCGCTACTTTATAGACTACGCACCTTTCATGTTTGGCCATTGTGAGAATGATCGTCAGGCTAAGGTCCCGATTCTCGTGGTT